>CAUYRT010036201.1:0-34308 GCA_963574885.1 Lepilemur ruficaudatus
GACTACTTTGACAGAGTAGGTTTTTGAATGTAACAAGATAAGTCAACGTGAGTGGTAATATATTTTGGGAAATCAGCTCACTACAAATTGTGACTGTAAACATTGTACTATAAATGCTTTGTAGTTTTCCCCCAATAAAAAAAAAAAAAAATTCTAGGTATCAGCATGAACTCTCTCAGTAGATGGATGGCGACAGATGATAGAAAGATAGATTTATATTATAGATTTATAAATATATTTACATTTATATAGTTGAGAAACAGTGACTCCTCCAGTAGAAATAAGCATAGCCCTGAAGGTTGGGGCAAGGGAAACATAATGAAAGATGGAACATTTTGTTTTGCCACAAAGAAAGTACTGAAAAACCAATGGTCACAAGACCCAAGCAAGCGTTACCATTAGTAAAATATGGGTGAATCTGAATAAAAAACAATGGTCAAAAAAATGTATTAAATTTTAAAATAATTAGAATTCTGAATAATATTCAAAAAATATGAGTAAGGGAAAGAAAGTACATTCTTCTTTACAGAAGACTGACAGCTAATAAATGTAGAAAAAATTATAGAATTAGAAAGTCACTGTTTTTGAACTACCAACATAGTAATTGATTCAGGAAAGAATCAGCAATGGATGCTAAAACCACTGGGTAAAATTTTTTTTTATAAAACAGAATATTAGTATCATCTAAAAGTGTTATCCCAAATATTACTAATTCAAAGTGTAGAAAAACACTTTTTTGTGGGAGAATACCAAGTGGTCAAACCTGACAGCAATAGGACACCCTGATATTATTTGCCTCCTAATGTAATGCATTGGAAAGACATCATTTCACCTACACAGTATTTTCAAAGAGAATCTAATCACGAGGAAACAATCAGAGAAATCTTAATCATGGACAAATGCAAATTGTGGGGCATTATACAAAACCACTGGACTGGATGATTCAAAAATATCAATGTCGCAAAAGAAACGTGGAAGAACTACCCTCGATTAAAGGAATCTAAAGAAGCATAACAACAAAATCCGATTTTTTATTGGACTCTGGGTCCAAAATCTAGAAAGAAAAAAATGTACTAAAAAGAATATTTTGTGGGAAATTTGAATAGAAATTCTGATTAATAAAATTGTTGAATCAATACACGTGTGATTGCAAAAGAATCAATATGATGCCTTAATTATACTGGAGAGGAAAGAAAAGTAATTTAATATAAAATAGCACGCAATTCAATATTTTACTATTGAGGTACAAGCATATTTGAATTTAAACATATAATAAAACAGTCAGATGTTTGTTCCTGAACATAGACTCATCGTGAATGAGATCGCCATGTATGCAGACTACCATCGTGTGCTGTATTAGCAACATGAACAGCATGAATGACATTGACGTTACCACCTTCAGTTTTTGCGATGGTGAACAATGCTTGGGGAAAATTCCAATCAAAGCAAAACACAAAATTCTTTCCTTTTACACTGTAGTTGTATTGCTGATAAAAACCTGTGAAACATAAAATCATGCAAAATATACTTTGGGTTTATATGTAAAAAAGAATTCCGTTCTAGGCTCTTAAATTATAAAAAGTGGGCTGCGTGGCATGAGCACTTGCATCCTGCAGGTATGTTTTGAAGGGCTGGTGATTGCCTTTGCTTATGAGCACTCAAGTTTCTCTTTTCAGACTCCGGCACCGCCTGGCAATAAGCTCCCTTAAAATTTCAATGTGGTGCTGAACTTTTATTCATTCCACAAATATTTAATGACTCTGTACAATTTTCCAAGCATTATTCTAGATACTTGGGATACATAATCACTAGACCCAAGGAGATGGTGCTCTAGTGGCGGCAGGTTGGTGGTCAATGAAGGAGTCAATGACAAGTAAGTCACACTCTTTAGAAGGGGATTAGAGCTGGTAATGAAGAAGCAGGGCACAATCTACCATAGAAAAGGATGGTGGGCAGTGGAAGACAGACAGGTGTTGGCAGGGGAGATGGCAAATTTTTAGTATTAATATAGTCTGGGAAGACCATTTAGCAAAGGTGAAATTTAAATAGAGACTTGAGGGAGAGAGAGAAAGTGAGCTAAGCAGACACCCGAGGGAAGAGAGTTCAAAGGGCTAAAGAACATGAAAACATCCCCTAAGGGAAAGCATGCCCACCTGTCTAAGGAATGCAAAATGGCCATGTGGCTGGAGGGAGCAAGGGCTGGCCGAGCTAGAAGTATCAGGAAATGTTGCAGAAATCCAGGCAAAATATGCTGGTGGCTCCCTCCCTGGTCTTCCGCTTCCCTGGTCTTCAGATCAGCTGAGTAGTAGTGTATATTATAGGAAGTTTTGTTTCTGGGTATGTATTTATTTCCAGTGATTCGATGGCCTGTATTTTGATGATTATTAATGGGATTGCCTAGGAATCAAAGCCAGAAATCTTATCAAGTCATGGTCCATAAAATTGTCCCTTACCTTTTCTCTTTTTTCTCTCTTTGTGCTTGTCCTAGTCTCGTCTCCTTAAACCTCACCTAATATTCTACCTTGACCTCTGGTCTGCCCCTCCAGGGCAGGGCAAAAGCCAAAGGCCAAAGAGTAGAGGCTCAGCTACTCTGACCTTGATCTCAGGCTGCCCCTCAGTGGATGTCGGTTCCTGGTAGAATTAACAGCTCTGTTAGGTGGGGAGTACACAGGTGGTATTTGAGAAGGGCATTGGGAATCAGTCTCGAACTCCTGAGCTCAAGCCGCCTCAGGCTCCCAGAGTGCTAGGATTACAGGCATGAGCCACCACAGTGGCCTGGGCATGGGAGATCAGGTTCCTGGATTCTCCCAGGTCCTACCCATCTCCTGATGGTGGGGGAAGGGAAGGGCAGCTGTGTACTGTGACTGACAGCCTCACCAGGACCAGACAGATTTAGAGAGGTGTTGTTCCCCACCAGAAGGGATATTTGACAGTCAAAAACCTTGAAATAATAAGGTTCTCAATATCAAGTTTTCAAGCATTATTCACATTGCATAGAAATGAAAAATCTGTTGATTTTATTTCTAATTCTGACTCAATAGACTATTCAAGCTGTTTCCTTTTTTCTGAATTTCAGACTCTTTTTTCTATTTGTTTTAGTATATGATTTATTTCAGATGTTTCACTTCCAAATCAAATGTTTACTTCTGAAAACATTTGGTCTTTTATTACAATTTTAAAGCTGCCATTTTTTCCTACCATTACATTCTCCACACATAATATAGTGGTTAACTAAATGAATTCTGTTATCAAGAAGACCTGGCCTCGAATTTTGGCTCTACCATGTACTAACTGGGTATCTTTTAGCAATTTACTCAATCCCTCTTAGTTTTCCATATCTACGAAACAGGAATAATAATAGGACCTTATGTATAACCATGTTGTATAAAATGAAATAATCGTGTAAAGATTTTATAATGTCTGTTACATAGGAAAAATTCAAAAGGTTTACTCTAAGTACACTATTATTACGAAGAATTAAGAATTGCTCTTGGGAAGATAAGAATAATTGCAAAAAGACTCTAAGTATTTTAAATTTAGACTGTCTTTATAATTCATGACTTCTGAAGAGTCACTTCATTAAATTCCACAAGTGATTTTAATGCCATGTATTCATAGTTTTAGATGTAAAAACGAGACAGTCAAAGAAATGCTGGGCTATCCAGGAGTTGAATTGTTGAGCAACATATCACATTTTTTAAGTGTCACTTAAAACGTACCTATCTGTGTTTTAATTATAATAATATTGAATAAATTAATCAAAACTTTATAAATACTGTTGATAAAGACTCTCCCTTTTCCTAACTCCAGTCAGGCTCCTCTGAACTTTCTTGTAAACTACAACCTGACTTTTGGGCTGTTGTGTTCATCCATATTCAGTTTTAGCAAGAATCATTCTGGATCAATTTAGAAAAACTTTAGAAAAAAAACTGATGTCCAGTCAAATTTCTTATCCTCCACCCTCAGTATCTTATCACTCTGCCTGACTTCAGCAATAATCCTGAACTGGTCCAGCCAGAATCCAACTTACCCCTGTTATCTCCACTTAGTAATTTTCCATCCACCGACCACCCCCGCCCCTGCTCCTTGGCTAAAAATCTCCACTTGTCCTTATTGTGTGAGGTGTGACTGATCTCTCTCTCCTACTACAAAACCCTGTTGCAATAGCCCCCTTTGAATGAGGGCTTCCTTACCATCTTTATCAAGTATCGGGAATAATTTTTTTCTTTAACATTATGTGCCAGGCAATGTGCTTCATTTTAGAAAAGGTCTGTATTAAGGACCCAACTTCTGTTAAATGACAAAAGCACTATTTGCACATTCTGCTAACAATGAAATATTGTGCAATTAGCATAAAGGACTATTTGAGTGGATTGAAGGGTGAGCTGCATAATGAGAAGCTAATTACAGCGAGAGATCCTTGCTGCAGATATTTGTAGAATATTTCTTTCCTGACAAAACGCAGAATATTTATGTGGCAATTACATACATCGGCTGATTTCTGGGATAAAATTGTGCAGGAAAAGATTGTTATCCTAAACCAAGAGGAAATATGCTCTGTGCCCATTATTTTGTAATTAAATTTCATGTTCTTGTGTAATTAACCAAAATACAAATGTTGGTTTTTCCACCTGTGTATATAAGTAGAGCTGAAAAAGATTGAACTGAAATTATTTTTCACTTGAAAGTATACATAACTTGTGTACTACCGATGAACTGTTTTCTAACTCTTGAAGTTTGTGATAAATAATTTTTTGCCCATGAAACAAAAAGGTAGAATCACTTAGTTTACATTATTTTCCCCTGTATTGAATGACTCAGTCTCTATTTCAGTGTGTTTAAGAATTTCTCAAAAAGGGTAACAACAACAACACTTCCCCATCCCTCTCAACGCCCCCTGTCCAATCCCCCAAGAAGCTAATCTAGCCTCTAGAACTCTCTGAAGTCAACTGGGAAGGCTGGGCTATAATAAACAGATCTTAAATACCAATGAGGCACAGACCGTGAAATGTATGTTACTTTTAATCAGTCTAGGTGCTAATTAAATAGATTTAGAAGCTGATTGTGATATATAGGCTTATAGTTGATTATTATATATTCCAAAGCAAAAATCAAGTTCCATAGTCTAACATACAATTTGACAATGGGAAGAAGATACGAGATCTAGACTGTCCCTGAATATCTCATTTGAGTGGCCATGATAAATAAACCTGAAATTTATTTTAGTAACTGTAATTGAAATTTATTTTTATACAGAACCTTGCAATTTGCAAATTACCTTCACATATATTATTACCTTCCCTGCTATACTGTGAACATCTTGAGAGCAGAGATTTTGACTCATTTATGCTGTAATCTTCAGGCTTCACAAGTTCCATGGGTGTCCCCTTGCAAGTTCCTGGGATGCTAGTTGTAGCTAAACTCCCCTCCCTCATAAGTCTGGGTCCCAATTCTACAAAACTCTCCTACTGACTTCTAAATGTAATAATCCCAGTATTTTCTCTTTATTTCCAGCAATAAGGGTAAATCTACTTCCTTTAGCTACTACCTCTGCTCTATGGCTTGCATGTGCCTCCTCCAAAATTCAAGTGCTGAAACTTAATGGCCAATGTGATGGTATTAAGTGGTGGGGCATTTAAGAGGTGACTAGCTCATAAGAGCTCCTCCTTTCATGAATGAAATTAAGGCCCTTGTAAAAGAAGCTTCATGTAGCATTTTAAGTTCTTCCTTCCTTTTCATTCCTGCCTACTACCATGTGAGGACAAGCATTCCTCCTCTCCAGAGGATGCAGCAACAAGGCACCATTTTGGAAGCACAGAGCAACCTCTACCAGACAATTGAACCTGAAGATGCCTTGTTCTTGGACTTTCCAGCCTCCAGAATTGAGAGGAAATAAACTTCTGTTCTTTGTAAATTACCCATTCTCAGATATTTTGTTATAGCCGTATAAACAGACTAAGACATTGTGAATCACTAGTCCTACCTATTTAAATTTTTACTTCTTTAACAAACGATTAAAAATTCTTGTATTAAATCCTTTTAATTTAACTGGTATGGTTTCTCTTTCATGATTGAGCCCTGATTAATAGAAGAGAAAGGAGTGAAATAATGTCAGGGAGGCTGGAATTAGTGTATTGGCCAAGTTCATCATTTTGAAAGTTTAACTGTGCACTTTACATCCAGATCTTTGTATATAAATACTTTTTTTTTCCTACAAAATAGACTTTTCCATTGGAAACTTACTACCAACTTGTATCAGCTCCCACATCTCAGTCTTCCAATTGATAGATGCATTAGGGCTTCTATTATCCTAATAACTAGTTTTTGATGCTGGCTAATTTTTTCGGAAATAGATGCTTTCAGTTTCAGTTTTTACCACCTCATTTTGTGAGTGACACTGAAAAGCTTTCTTGTTCTTATGGCCAATAGGAGAACAGAAATAATTGAAGAAACAAAGACAATCTTATTTCCTTTAGTCCCTTTCCTTAATGAAAAAGGAAAGAAATACATAACATCAAGAGTCCGAGCCTTATTACCAGCTGCACTGTAGGAAGAAATGATCAGCTGGATTAGTCTTTTGCTTCTTAGAGTTTTATCGAGCACTCCAAACAAACCTTAGTTCTCTTTGTATTGTGATGGAACAATAGTGTCCAATGTTGAAGTCTCTCTTGAAAGAAAGTGTTTCAAACATTCTAAAAAAATGTTTCTAAGAGGTCAGTTTCTGAAGCTAGCTGATTTAGTTTGTTTTGACCTAAAAACAGGCAACTACTATAGGGACTAAGGTATTGCACACACTGTTTTTAAGAACCCAGGGTTGTTGCTATCTAACTCGTGTCTGCCAAATAATTTCAAAGTCCTATCTATATAAACAGTCTCCTTGTCAAAACTGTGACCAGATAGAAAGACTCATCATTTTTTTTGTCCTTCTTGCAATATTCCTTCTTTTCACCATTACCACCAATTATTCTTTTTAGAAAGATTTTTTTTTTGTAGCTGACATTTTCAAGGAAAGTCTTAAAATACTTTCAAATCATTACTTTCTAAAAAGAGAGTAAACATCTGAAAATCACATGACTTCTTTATGCCTTCATCCCAAGTCTAGCACTATCTCTCTTTTATGCAATAAGCATTTTTGATCACCCACTATGTGCCAGGCCTGTGTCACTGTGCCAAGCATTGGAAATACAGAGACAACCGAGATTCAGAACTTGCCTCAGGAAGCTCACTGTCTCTTAAGATGGACAAATGGCTACACTGCAAGACAGGATGTGGTGACTAGCTAAAGAAAGAGCTATGAACATTCAGAAGAAGGTATTATAAATCTCATCTGGGAAGATCAGGATTGGAATAGGTAACCTTTGAATTTAATTTAACACTAGTGTATTTCATCACACAGCCACAGGGTAGCATCTTAACTGTAACAGGATGGATTACACTTAAATGAGTTAAGACTTGAAATAAGATCTATCCACAAAATAAGAACTCAGCTTAGGGAAATGAACCTAGCTGTAGGTTCTCTATCTTAAAGCATGGTTCAGTGGTACCTCCATCAGAAAGATCTGGCTACTTCTTAAAAATTTGGATTCCTAAGATCAATTCCCAGAGTATCTGATTTATTGACTGGGGTGGGTGAATGCAAAAATGTGTTTAATTCGTGCTTCAGAGGATCACTATGCATGCCTAAATTTAAGACTCCTGGTGCAGAAATTTTTCAGGCAACAAGGGTAGTACAGAGAAGTAGCTCAAGTTAGGGACAGCCAATATGACAAGAATATATGCTCTGACAGGCAGGTGGACACAGAGCACAGCACAGCATTAGGGAACCCAGGAGACAGGATTGCACATCCAGGGACACCTGCAGCAAGACATCCTGGCCTCTCCATATGGCCCTGGCTATTGTGATTTAGAGTTTAGGACTCTGTTCTAGGTGAGAGTACAGGGATACAGCCAGTTAGACAGAGCAAAGTAAATCCCACAGTTTGTTTTTTTTATTCCAAGAGGTTCTTTTTATTGAAGTAAAATTCACATAACACAAAAATTATCATTCAAATCATTTTTATGATGCAATTCAGCAAGTTTTGATATACTTACAGAGCTGTGCAACTATCATCACTATCTAATTCCAGAAGATCACCATTCCACAATTCACCATCGCTAGGTTGTGGAAACAACCCAAGTGCCTGTCAATTCATGAGTGGATTATTAAAATTTGGTATATGTTTACAATGGAATACTACTCAATTTTAAGAAACAATGGTGAGCTAGCACCGCTTATATTATCCTGGATTCAGCTCAAGCCCATTATTCGAAGTGAGGTAACACAAGACCGGAAGAATGGGCTCCACATGTATTAGCCATCAAATTGGTACTGACTGATTAACACTATGGTACTTAAATGGTGGTGGTGTCCACCAGGATTTCGGGGGTTGGAGGGATAGACCCACAGCTGAGGGATGTGGAGAGCATTGTGATGGGGAGGGGCATGCTTGAAATGTAGTTGGAGATGGGAATTAGGGGACTTAATAGGAGGGAGGAAATCTTCTAAAAATGATTTATGTGAATAGCTGTAGAACTTGGTAAATTTACTAAAAATCATTTAATCACTTAAAATGGCATGGAATGTAAATTACACTTCAATAAATGTATCAAAATCCCACAGTTTTAAAGAGTACTAGACAGTGTATCAAAAAAGGAGCTGTGGTACTGGAGAACACACCTGGAATTTAGTTACTAGGAATAGGAAACAAGATAAGAAAGGCAGAGCTTAGTTACTAGAAGTAAGACCAGAAGCATATTTTCTTGAGTAAGTTTTAATTCTGGTTCATTGTTAGAAGCAACTAAGAAGCTTTATAATAAGATGTACTCTGAAGCTTTTCACTAGACCTACAAAATCAAAATCATGGAGACAGAAATATGAATTTTTATTAAAGTTCTTTTAGGTAATTCTAAAATTATTCACATTTAAATAGCAATAAACAAAGTCTCCTTTTCTCTGTCCACAACCACCACAACCCAACCAATCAAAAAATCACAGGTCATGACTGAGCTTGCAGTGGGAATCCAGTTGTAGATTCTAAGAGAAGAAGCCTGTGGGCCAGACACTGACACAGGATCTCAAGGCAGAGGACATGTCAACTTGTAGGCTCTGTGCATCTTACAGCAAACAAGAGATTTCCAGCACACAAAGTCATCCAAGTTTGCTGTTGTTATTGTTTTGTTTTATCATAGTATTTACAATAGTTCTCTGGCATATGAGTACTTAAAACAGTAAAAATCCATTGGCCCTGTCTTAGCCTGTTTGGGCTGCTGTAACAAAATACCAGGTAGCTTACAAACAACAGAAATTTACTTTTCACAGTTCTGGAGGCTGGGAAGTCCAAGATCAATGTGCCAGTAGATTAGATGTCTGGTGAGGGCCTGCTTTGTTGTTGATAAGTCCTCACTAAACACCAAATCCACATTGGGAATACCTAAATATATCCCAAAGGCCTCACCTCCTAATACCTTCACCTTGAAGGCAGGATTTCCACACATGAATTTGGAGGGGACACATTTAGACCATAGCAGACCTATTGTCTTGATCCAACTCAATAAATAAATGTCATTTTCAGATATCACTGAGACTTTTCCCTGTCTGAAATTTTTTTTCATGAAGTGAAAAAGAGTAGTATTGAATATAATGTTAACTTAAACCAAACAGCATTGGCAGCATGTAGAATATTCACTTGTTCCATGGGTTCACACCACATCATGCTATTTTTTAAATGAAATTTTGCCTGTAACCTTCAGTTTTAATTTATTTCTATCTGAAACACAAGTGCCATTGATCACATAGAAGGAAAGTTGAGCTAGAAAGGCAGTAACCTAGCTAAGCTACAAGCAAATGAAACTTTTTTTTGTTAAAAAAAAGCCTTAGAATCACAAGACAGTCTGCATTGAAAACCAGTAAATATATGCTAAACAGTGTCCAATTCTATGGGGTGCCACCCAGTTGAAAATAAGCCAGGCCACCTGATTCCTTCTTCCACTGGTAAAGACCATCTCATGTGAACCAGCTGCCATGGATGTGGTTCAGAAAGCTGTCCCTGAAAAGAGTGCTGGGCCATCTGTGCTTGCAGTTCTATTAATACGATGTTCTCCAAATCATAGACCTTCATCAGTAACCTCATGTTAAGACCTTCTCCAACATGCGATCCGGAGAACATCACTCATCAGCATTTCTTATGATCTATTGGAAGGACACCTTGATTGGCAGGAAAGAGAGGTCAGGGGTATGATAGAAGCCAAACAAGACTGTGAACTGCCTGAGGCCAGGGGCATATGTTTCTCCTTCCATCTTGCCAGGGGCAGCCCCTGTGATTGACAAAAAGTTGAGTGTTGCATTGTGTTTGAAGCACTTTGTAAGGCCAAACACAGAAGCACAGTGCAAGAAGCTTTATAAAGTTATCACAATATGGGAAAAGTAGTTTTCATTATTAAAGAAAGATGAGGAAATATAGGCTCATCAGTAAATTAACTTGCCCAAATAAACACAGATCATGCATGGGCAGACCAAAAGTTCAGACACCACACCTGCAATTGGCAGCCCCCACCTTACTCTATTTTGTTTTCCTTTCTTTATGGTTGCACTTGGGAACATCAGCTTTGATTGTGATTTATTTTTCTTGAGTCAACCTTTGACAGAAGTTTTTTTATGAGTCCAGAGAAAGGTGAAATGACTAACACAATGAGGCCAGAGTAGCAATGAGATTTTTTAAAATTTATTTTTGGGAAACAGAGCGGCTTAAACCATATAGAAATAATAGTAGAGGGTATGAGACACAAATGGAGTCAAACCAGGCAGAAAATGTATATATTTGATAAACTTAAGAGAATCTGTAGAACAAACTAAAGGAAAGGAGTAAAAAGAATAGTCATTATTCTTGATTAGACCTTTAAAAAAATATTTTGCTAAGGCCATTATTTTCTCTTCAAGTACATAGAAAGTTAGTGGATACTGGAAACATTGCTAGAGATATCTAAAGACATTGCTGTGCATTATGGAAGTAGCATCCACACACTTAATGTGCTGGTGAGGAAAGGAACATAAGTTAGCCAAGGCTGACTACAGGATCCCTATGGTATTTACCCACCAAGGTACTCTTAAGAACAGCATCAAATATAAGAGACATGCCTAGTGAAAATGACAAAGATATTTTGAAATACTGTCTGAAACAAAGCATATTGCATATGACATATATATATCATTTATCCATTAATGTGTATGTGTGTGTATATATATATATATATATCATACAGCATATAACATAATCCTGCCAAGAACAAAAGAATTAGGAAAAGTTATTAAAATATGTATAAAGAAGTCTAATACAAAAGTTAGAATACAGTCAAGAGAACAAATAATCTTAGCCAATTGGAAACATAGTTTATTCAGCCTTTTATTCATGTGCCAGACAGTATAAAGTCTTAGAGGTTATTGATGTTCAAAGTCTGGTTCTGTTCTAGGTATGCTTACAGTTTAGTAAAGAAGATAAAAATGTTTTAAGAGGAAAGCATAGCAAGATGGCCAAATAGAAAACTCCAGTGATCCTGGGAGGCCAAGGCGGGCGGATCGCTCAAGGTCAGGAGTTCGAGACCAGCCTGAGCAAGAGTGAGACCCCGTCTCTACTAATAATAGAAAGAAATTAGCTGGACAACTAAAAATATATGGAAAAAATTAGCTGGGCCTGGTGGCATATGCCTGTAGTCCCAGCTACTTGGGAGGCTGAGGCAGGAGGATTGCTTGAGCCCAGGAGTTTGAGGTTGCTGTGAGCTAGGCTGACGCCACAGCACTCACTCTAGCCCGGGCAGCAGAGTGAGACTCTGTCTCAAAAAAAAGAAAAAAAGAAAGAAAGAAACCTCCAGTGATCATCCCTCCTCACGAACACCAAATTCAACAACTACCCAACAAGGAAGCACCATCAGAAGAACCGTAAGTCAGGTGAGTATTCACAGTAGCTGGTTTTAATATTATATCAAGACAGAGACACTAAAGAAGGCAGAAAAGATAGTCTTGTGTTGCCTACACCACCCCTCACTCTATGCCCCCAGCAACGCCACACCAGCACTTCAAGTGGAGAGAGCACCTGTGTGACCTAGGGCAGGGAGAGCAAGGTAATTGGATTTTGCATTGGAACTCAGGGCTGCCCTGTCACAGGCGAACACAGCACAGGGTAGAATTCTCCTGATGCCCATGGAGGGAGCATTTACACCAGCCAGGCCAGAGGGAAATCTTCTGTCCAAACCCTGAGTTCTGGCTAGCCCCACCACTGGCTGACAAAAAGGGGTCTGGGGCTCGGAACAAATTGGTAAAGCTGTCAGGCCACAAAGACTGTAGTAGTCATTGGGCAATTCCTATAGCTGTGCTGGTTCAGAGCCAGTGGACTTGGGGTACATGTGACCCAGTGAGAATCTGCTGGCGGTAGTCAAGCTAGTACTTGTGTCACCCACAAATCCCATATAATCATTTTGTGAAGGGTAGAAACAGTCACCAAATTACAGACATGATAAGCTTTTGAAATCAGGAAAATAAATGATCAGAAAAAATGAGAACAGAGAATTAGAAGTGAAATGTTTAATATTATACATTGATGAGACCCTAGAATATGCAATCCATTCGGGTCCTTGTAGAAATGTTATTTTACTTATTTCCAGAGAAAGTGTTATTACTTTATAGCAAAGTTCTAAAAAAATAAATTATATATTAACAATTAAAGGGGGACATTAATTATTACACATGAATGTTATTATTTTTAATTTGAGTTTGGTTATTTCCAGTTAGAAACTGCCTAAAGTCTGTTATCAGGGTTAATCTTTATTTATAAACAGAAATAGTACACCAAAGAAGCTTTTTCATTCTAACATGGCCATATTGTGGGCTTATTTCTTTGCCTCTACAATATTCCATACCGTATCTTTTATTAGGTTCTATTTTGTCAAGTAAAAACAAGCTGAATGTTAATACTTTATGTTAGAAAAACAGCAACATTTTTAGTGAAGAGCTTACTTTTTGTTTTAATTTACTGAAATCACCTGCATATCTTTTTTTAAAAGATTACCTACATTGTTTTAGGTTTTATTTTCCAAACTACTGTTTTCCTTTTGCTCCTTGAAGAAATTAATTTGGGGAATATGCAGGATCATCCTTAAAGATTTGCAGACCCTTTGATAACTCTTGATGACAGAACTGCCTCCAGTGATGTTCTGGGCTGGCAGCCTTCCCAAATTTGCACAGACACAACCTTTAGCAACCTTTGGAGTTGTGAAACTGCATGAATCATCATTGTAGGAAAATTGGACCCAATGCAGCTGGCCAGCTCATTTTTCAGAGGATTAAATCCATCCTGGTTCATATATGAGTAGTGAAGGTATGTATTGATCCACATAATTTATCAAGTCAAGTAAAACTTTCCTGTAATTTAATAGTACAGTGAACACATGATTTTGTTTGAAACTCTGTGTTGTAATAAAGATCAAGAGGATGACTAATTCAAAATTGCCTGTAGAAGAAAATTAAAGCTTCAAAAATATATTGTACTTTTGTTACTCTAAATGAAGATTCATATGCTATATTGGACTCTTACCTCAAGATGGCCTTTCCATAATTAATATTTTTGTCTCCATTATCAATTACAGATAACCTTTACTAGATATATCTCTCCATTAGCACACAAACACAGAAATTGCCTGACTTTGCATGAGAAATAACTGATTTAACTTGAATCATGTTGTGTTGGTAAAGCAGTTTAGCTTTGGAAAAATGAAGATTTTGTTTTTCTGAAGAAAATGCCTCTATTACTAGGGTATATTTTTTCCCATGTAAGGTATCAAGATAATATTATTTATTCACAAATAACAGTGGAGTAATATAGAAGTTTCCCCAAGTTATTAGCGCAGGATATCATATCTGACCTCAAAGAGTCAGTTCAAAAATTTTATATAGTTGTCTCTGCATATAAAGTGCATCTCTCAAGACCCATCTAAAACTCTCCTCTGTGAAGGCTTCAAATTTCAAAGCATCATTTGCATACTCAGAGGGTTCTCTCCCCTGAGCCTCGAGGAATGCATCTAAACCAGTCTTACTGCATTTAGTTTGTAGAATGATAAATTTAGGACACATGCCAGTATCCCACAATACATGCCAGTATCCCCCTTTCATTCCCATTCTTTCATTCTGACCAGGCTTAGGAAGGCAGAAAAGCAAGTTTCTTACCCTACTTCAAACAGTCCCACAGGACTCGTTTCTCTAATGAAAATTCTTAAATCACTGTTAAATCTACAGCTAACAGAAATAAAGAGAAATTATTGAGACAAATAATAGCCAAACCTATGACACAACAAAATTTTCCTTATTCTTGGATATGTCCTATTAAATGAATTGTTCGGTTTGTGAAGTATCAGTCTAGACTATGAATCTATTTAGAAAGAAGCTTGGGATTTTACTTCAATGAATGGACTGATTAAATGTTAAGTACTACAGTGGAAATTATTATAACCAGGGTCTTTAGAGACAGTAAGTGCACCTTTATAGAGACTTCCTACTATGTCATGAAGGCAAGAACACCAAAGTTGTGAGAGGAAAAATTACAGTACACTCTCTTTTCTCTTTCTACCAGGAAATAAAAGATACATATATATATTCATAGTATATATATTTATAGTATATATACACATATTTATACTGAAGTATATATATATTTATAGTAAGAAATAATGATAAATAAAAGGAAAACAGAGCCAGATGAAGGAAGGATTCTTCTCCCTCACTGGATATACACAGTCTTCATGTAGGGTTAAAACTATTAAATATGGTACTTGTTAAGAAACTAATGTCTAGAATGGATGTAGGTGTTTGACTTTAGAGTTTCCCATATATTTTTTTAACACATCTTGAAAAAGGGGACTATAAATCCTTATTCAACTGTGTTAATAAACATCATATTTACAAATCACACTGTGGAAACTGTGAGAAGCCACATCGCCATGAAAGCTCTGTTTCTTCTGTTGCCAAATGGAAGGATGGGATAAACCAAGAGTTTAGGTCAAAAATAATATCTTTCTAGGAAACAAAGCTGAAGTAGAAAGGAAAGAAGCCAGCTTAGACAGGAGCACAGGGATAACATAATAGTTATTTTGATCCAGGGAGTATTGACCAAGAGGAAAAGGGGATTTACATTGTCACAATTACTCCTATCTGACAAAATCTAATAAAAGTTTCTAGGTCATCATGTACTCAGTTCTATCAAAGTGACTTTTAGATGTCACATAACTGTGTAATTTATTTTTTGACTGAAGCTAATCAAATAAACTAGGAGGTCTTTTAAGACCAGATTGACCCTGACCTGGAGGTATTCATTCCCTATAGCTTGTTCAATGAGGAAACTATTTCAGTCTTAGGAAGTCTTAAAAATAACAGAAGAAACATTCTCACAAGAACCTATACATTAGGTGGGGAGAAATAACCACTTTTGAATGGCTTTTCTTTCCTCCACTTGATAGCACTCATTATGTTTTGACCTTAGACTTTCAAGCTGGTCAACGTTTATGGAGACAAGAAAAGGGGCTGTAGTGACTGGTCACAAACATCACACTCTGACGGGGAGGGAAGAATAATGTCCAAGGATATGGTGAAATCAGCACACCTGGAGTGGGTGCTAGGGAGATCCAGCTCCAGCCTGAAGGATCACAAAAAAGAGATTTTCCTGGGTGACAAGATGTAGAGGGAGAAGCACCTCACCTGACTGCAGCAAACATTGACATCTGGAAAAGTCATACCCTGCATAATCAGGAAAAAAAAAGATGGATGACTTAAAAAACAAGTTCTTCCTTTCCTATTGTCAACTACGCATCATTAATGATTCAAACTACTGAGTTTAAGACGAACAACATTTACATTAAATGATGTAAACTATAATAAACTCAATTACAATTACCCACTCATTTATCTTAGTTTGTGGTTAATCTTCCCAAACCTCACTCAGACATGATCAAAACGTTTAATCGTTTATGAATAAATTGTGTCAGTGTCATCTTTTTAAAATTTTTTTAGACTTTCTTCACTCATACTTGCACATACTGAGTCAAACAGTTCTATAAAGCTATACAAACACAAATTTAAGAAGTCAGATGGTTCTGTGTGATTTACTAAGAAAAACATAGCTTCCTTCCACACCCCTCACTGCCATTCCATCCTCCCGAACAATTTTAATTCTTTTAGATTTTTTACCGCTGCATAAACTACTTAGCCTCCCATTCCCAGAGTTTTCCGTTTTAGGCATAATCTATGGTTTTGGCATTATGAAAGCCTAGGACTGACTTAATTATTTTCCACCACTACCTACCCCATAGGCATGCTTATTTCCCCTTTCTCCCAATATGTGACATAATCATTGTGGTTGGTTCAATATTCAGTACCAAGCCATGTTGTATGTGATGGTGACTCATACAATTGTTTTCTTCCTGGAGTCTTGTATTATTTGTTTGCTTAGTTTACCATGCTATTAATTTATCTCCCATATGTCCCCTATTCGTGCAATTTTTGTCTCATTAAGTTGGACTATATTACCTATATTTTATTAATTTCTTCTTTTGGAGACAATTCTCCAGTCTCGTGACCTAGTCTAATGCGGACTGCTTGCCTGCTCGGTGTGCTGCACAGGTCAGCCCGAGAGCTTCCTCACCACAATCCTGGGCTCTCCTTGCATGTCTCTTGTGCATTTCACATCTCTTTTTTCCTCGTTGGGTATCCTCTCATTTTAGTGAAACACATCTTTCAGTAGCTTCCTGATAAAGAATGCACTGGCTTTGTTTCATCGTTGTCTTGCTTCAAGAGTTGCTAATGAGAAATTAAATTACATGTTCCTTTTAAGCTAAGTTTTTCTATTTTGGAAGTGGCTAGCATCTTATTCCAAATGTTCTGAAATTCTACAATAGATATATTATGTTGGTTTTATTTTCGTTTATTTTACAGAGCACCTCTGTCACATTTTCTTTATGAAACTTAGGTCATTTGGCACTGGGAAATTTTCTTAAATTATTTTTTGACAATTTTCTCCCTTTTGTTTTCTCCATTCTCTCTTTCTAGTTTCCTATTACATAGATGTTGGTCCTAGCATACTAAAACTCTAGTTTCTTATCCTTTTGCTCCTAATTTTTGTATGTCTTTTTTTTTTTACCAATTTTGTAGGATATTATTTTATCTTTTGAATATTTTATTCACTTTTTTTCTTTCTGCCTTCATACATTTAATTCCAATGAGCTCTTTCTCATTCTGTGACTGTTTTTTGTATAGTAGTCTTCTCTTGTTTCAGGGATACATTATTTTTCTTTTCATTTCTTCACCCTTTCTTTATCTGGGTTTTTTTTTTTTTCAAAATTGTTTTTGTTTTTGTTGTTGGTGCCAGGTTTTGGTTAGTGATTTTATTATTGTCTGTTTGTTTCATATAGAAGCTTTCTTAAAATACCTGTTGAGTCTAGCTATCAGGTCATATATGAAAGCAGAATAAAAGGAGTTGATTTAGAGTTTTGCACAAGAATGGAGCTTTCCATCTGTGGATTTCTCTTTGAGGAGATCTATACTCCTCAAAGTGGTAGAGGCAAGTCTTGAGGGAATCACCAGTCCTTGCAAGACAACTACTCACAGGAGATCATTACAATTTCTACAAGTGAAGGGGCACTAACTTCCTAAGATAGGAGAGAAAGGTATTCTTCTATTGGCCTAGGGTGCTTAGCAGAATTTAGAATTCAATCTTCTCAGCTTCTTCAGAATCTGACCTCATTTTATCATCCTGATTTTCCAGAATCCTACTTCTTCACTATCAGTGCCCCAGCTTTAACTTAAGAGACTTTGTGAGGGTGAAGATTTAATTGGTATTATTATTCAGGAAAGTATAGCATTAGACTTTGGATTTGATTTCTAGAAATCTTGATTCTGTAGCTCTAGGAAATAAGAACTTATTTTAGGGAAGTCATAGAAGCTCTGGCCTCTTACTTAGACCTTGATGCTGAACTCAAATTTTCTTTCTCCAAGTTGGTTCCTGTTGGAAACCACCAATAAAACATTATACTTCTTAAGTTCACTAAAAGTTTCTATGGCAGCAGCTACATGGTCAACCAAAATCTTGCCTTCTATAAACGTTTGATTTTAGATGACTCTAAGTGATAATTGAAGTAAGTCTTTTACTACCACATGCCATGGAATACCAGTGTTTGCTTTGCTATTGGCAACAAGGTTGTTTTAATGAATCAAATCAGAGAACCAATTCCAGATTCCAATTCTTAAGCTTTTGCTCTCCTGGAACCTCTGACAGTATCAGTCAGGGATCAATCAAGAAACAGAACTACTATGAGTGTTATGAAATAAGGGCTTTATTATAGGAATGAAATCTTACACAATTTTGGGAAAAGCTAGTAAATACAGGTCTGAAGGAGTCATTGGAGAATCAGGGAATCACTAACCAGCCCTGCTAAAGCATTGGTAAGCAGAGATAAGCCAGAGTCTACAAGGAAATATGTCAAAATAAGCACATCCTATTGCCACAGTAAAAATGCATAGAGCTGGTGGGAAAATCAATGAAAGTTGAAATCAGAAAGTCATGTTTGTTGCTTCACTTCTGCCTTTCTAAATCCCATGCCACACTTTCATTTGGCCAACTCTAACCTAGAACTGTACAGGGAAGAGGATTCTGGGAAATGTAGTTCCAACTTATCCAAACTGACACCACCCAGGACCCTCACAAGCATGTTTTAAATAACTGATTTAGCAGAAACTAAACATTAGAACAACAATTATGTTTTCCACAGTAAATCCTTAAATTTATGGTACCAATACTCCCATCTCTTGTTTACCTGGTCCCTTTACACTTTCATCTTTCTCATTTTACATTTGTCTTCCGAAGTTTTTCAATTTATTCATGTTGGAATGAAAAAAAAATAAAACTCTACCATTTTAAAATTTTACCAATAAGTCATCTAACAATCTGATAATATGAAATCTAAAATCAGCAGTTAAAATAAAATTAACTTATTTTGCACCATTTTTGTATTTTTAGAATTTCCTTCCATTTTGCAGAATTAAGCAAAAGTTGATTACATTTTCGTGAATTTTTTTAAATCTTTAATTCACTTCAAGTAGAGTATTTTTTCAGTTTTTTTGTTTTGTTTTGTTTCTATCGTAACTGGTTTTCCATACTTTACTACACTGATACCTCTCCCAAGGTCTTAGTGTTTTGCTCATACATATTTTTAAATCACTTAACAGTGGTCTGCACATGGTAGTTAACAAAAAAAATGAATTAGCCAGGCACAGTGGTTCATACCTGTAATCCTAAAACTTTGGGAGGATTGCTTGAGGCCAGAAGTTTGACACCCGCCTGAGCAACATAGCAAGACCCCATCTCTACAAAAAAATTTAAAAATTAGCTGGGCGTGATGGCACATACCTGTAGTCCCTACTTGGGAGGCTGAGGCAGGAGGCTCATTTGAGCCCAGGAGTTTAAGGTTGCAGTGAGCTATGATGATAGCCAGTGCACTCCAGCCCAGGCAACAGAACAAGACCCTGTCTCCCTTGTACAAAAAATAAATAAATAAATAAAGGATTACAGTGAAATAGTAAAATGAACATCCTGATATATAGCAATACCTTGTACAGTAAAAACATTCAGCTAATACTGACTTAGGGAATGAATATGCATGTAGAAAGCACATTGAAGGTGGTTATTACAGTTGTTAATAATCAGAATGATGTACTTGCATGTAAATTTGGAGAAGACAGAAAGTGAAGACAGGCAAATTAGCAAATACCTACTCAGTACGAGGGCCATTCATATTTTCTCACCAAAAAAACTATTTTATCTCTTATGTGAAAAAGATAACTGTCTTCAGAAGCATGTAATACTGCCAAGGTTGTTTCTAGAATATGGGGCTAGCATACAAATTAATTTTGTAAAATGACCTTGAAAGTGGGATATAAACACTTCTGAGGAAAAGTTAACTCAATTAGTTAGACCCTTTTTCAAGTGGCATACTTCAGGAGATAATAAAGTGGATGGGCGGGTAAATGTAAAGAGATAATAGCAAAAATCACAGGGCTTTTGCTTGTGGTTAAAATATTTATAACATTTATTTTCTAAAAAATTCGTATAAACTTTCATATTCATATGAATTTGCATGTGGATCTTGTGAGTTTTGTATAACTGACGAGGATGTCAGAGTTAATATTACAAGGACATTTAAATTCTCAACAAATTTTTGTAAATTTTAATGAAATCCTATATAGCTTACTCAAAATTTCCAAACAAAATTTTAATTTCTTTTGATTAATGTTCCAGTAACTCATTATTCTGAAAATCTTTTTCTCTGATTTAAACTCTGTTTCTTCTCTATTTGTTTCATTATGTTTATGTTTTCCTTACGATAATCCTAGAATGGACAAATTGGCCTATTAGTTCTTTCTCCACTTTTGCCTTCAACAGTATCTCCAAAAAAAGGTTTCTGAAGACAGTTAAATTATTTAGATAACTGCACTCTTTCATAAAGTCATTGAGATATTTTTATGAGTTTGAATCAAATGCTAAAATGTTCTATCCTGGCCAAAGAATACAACAAGTGGGGTGAGGGATAAGATCTTCATTTAAAATGGCTTAATATTACAATTTCTAATAATTATTATTAATTAATTAATTGGTTCTAAGTAATGTTATTTAATTTCTTCTTTAGAAAAATAAAATATAGAATTATCAGACATGAGAATCATAACAGAATTTGTTCAGCATCTATTACTGTGTTCCCCAAGTTTCCACTTAAAATTATCATTTAAAAGCCATGATAGATTGCATTTTTGATAAATAATCTTTAATCCATCTGTGACAAAATTAAAATTCAATTAGCTGTTAAGTTGCAAACAACCATTAAACTATTAGTTCAGCACCAGAGAGATTTCTTTTGATTTATTATTATGTGTGGTTTCTGTTGTAGTTACTAGCCTTGGGGACAGGATTTCATTGAACATGTCTGTTGTTATATACCAAATACCTATAGCTATAACTGCCCCAGATTCATCCCTCAAGAAATAGTTGAGGAAGGATTGAAAAAAGGAAGAAACAGGTTTTCCTTTAATTCAGATTTCTCTCAAAATATGAGCTTTTGCCAACTAATAGAGTTGTGCATTCATAGAGTACTCTTATGTACTTTACATATACATGTACTTTTTAATATAATTTTACAACAACTTTGATTATAGATTGGGCAGTTATAAAGTCCTTTAAAGTCAAAAAGAGTGTCTTCAATGTCTTAGCATCCTTCCTATTCCCACCAGAGTGATTTATTGTATTAGTCAGGGTTTAGTATAGGAAATAGAAACCATCTTAGATATCTCAAACAGAAAGTAATTAATTAATTCAAGAGCTGTGTGCTCACAAAATCACTTGTATGACTGAAGAAGCTAAAGTCAAGAGTTCGTTATTGGACTGTTTGTTTTAAGGTACAATCACCTTAACTGTGATCTAAAGTTCAGGAAGTTTCTATTACTGCATCACCATGACTACCACCACCAAATCCAGTTCTTAGACTTGCTGGAACGTGGACACCAGCCACAGGGAACACTTCCTTGCCAGCTTCCTAAGGCAGTAGGAAGACAGCCTTTGTCTCCCTTTGAATTTCCAAATCTTGCAAGTGCATCATTCATAGCAGTAAATGTACAGCAAGAATTCTCATTGCAGAGAAGTTTAGGAAATGTAGATTTTAGTCTTCCAGCCTATAGTGAAGAGAGAACATACAAGGCTAAGAAAGGGATGCCAAGGACCATGTATAGTTTATGTGGCATATATTTTACAAATGCAAAAACTGAACACTAAAATGGCTGACATTTTTAACATAATTTTGGACTTGAATCTGAGGCAAATCCAGAGCAATGACAACTCATGCGTTTTATTTTTTATCTTTTCTAATAGATATTATTATGTCTCCTAGCAATTACAGATTTTCACTGTAAGAAATTTTCAAGAGCACATATAAACTCCAGTGTAGCTACTCCCTGTGCCACTGAAAAACTATTTGGTACAATCCTTCATTATACGTAGAACTGCTTCTCCAGCCCTCTGAGCCAACCCAATTTGTATTAAGAGCTAAGAAAGGATTTATTTCAGCAAATGTCATCTAGTTACCCAGCTGCCACTGCAAAGTCAATGTATCTGAGTGAAACTCTTCCTCTGCCACCCACACCTTGGCACCGTCCCTCAGCCAAAACCTGCTCTTCACTACTGATCCACATTTCCTAGAATGGCAACTCAATCCAGCAACCTCAGATATGTCCTATTCTTCTGGTCCTGATACCTCATTTAAGAAATATTTACAATAATCTGTCCTGTATAAAAACTCAAAGATATATCAATTAACCATTGAAAAACTCAAAGTGACATTTTGGGTTATAAATAAGATATTATCTAACTCTTTTCTTCATTTATGGAAAACAAATAGACAAAGGTTATTAATTGTAATTACTTTATAATGTACCTGAAATTAAGGATATAGAGAATAGTGACTTTCTCATTCCTCAGAAATGAGCAGAGCTAAGCCTACCGAGGAAAGACAAGCGATCCCCAGCTAAAAGACAAGGCATGCTAACGAGTCAGAGACCAGGCAGACGACAAGACATAACATTGTCTTCAAGCAGCACACAAAGTTGTAGAGAATAGGCACAATTGGACCAACGATTATACAAATTGGACTGTGTAAAAAACTATAACAATGTTTTCTTAAAAGGTATAGTAGGCATAATTCTAGAAAAATGGACCCCCCCAAAATTTCCTACACACATCCCCAGACCTTGAATATAATGAGACATCACACCCATGATTGTGCCATCTTATGTGGCAAAAGATCTTTTACATATGTAATAAAATTTACAGGCCAGGCGTGGTTGCTCACGTCTGTAATCCTAGCACTCTGGGAGGCCGAGGCGGGCAGATCATTTGAGCTCAGGAGTTCAAAACCAGCCTGAGCAAGAGTGAGACCCCGTCTCTACTAAAAATAGAAATAAATTAGCTGGACAACTAAAAAATATATATATATATATAAATTAGCCAGGCATGGTGATGCATGCCTGTAGTCCCAGCTACTAGAGAGGCTGAAGCAGGAGGATTGCTTGAGCCCAGGAGTTTGAGGTTGCTGTGAGCTAAGCTGACACCACAGTACTCTAGCTAAGGCAACAGAGTGAGATTCTGTCTTTCAAAAAAAGAGAAAAAGTTACTGATCACTGACTTTGAGTTAATAAAAATGGAGATTATCAGGTGGACCCAATCTAATCACATGAGCCCTTTAAAAGCAGAAAGTTTTCCCCTGACAGTAACAGAATAGGAAATTAATGAGATTCAAAATGTGAGAAGGAGTCAGTGTATCTTTGCAAATTCAAAGATGGAGAGGGACATCTGCTAAGGAAGGCAGGTGACCACTAGGATCTGATAATGACCTCCAGCTGACAGCCAGCAAATAAATGGGGACCATAGTCATACAGTTGCAAGGAACTGACTTCTGGCAACAATCTGAATCTATGAGCTTGGAAGAAATTTTGAACCTCCAGATAAGAACTCGGATGGGCAACACCTTGATTTCAGCTTTGTGAGATCTTGAACAGAGAACCCAGCTGAGCCTTCCCAGACTTTTGATCTAGAGAACAGTGAAATAATAAATGTATGTTGTTTTAAGCCCCTAATTCTGTGATTTTTTTTAATGCAGCAATAGAAAACTAATAAGAATGGTATACAATGATAGACGAGGGAATAATTTTGCTTGAACTAGCAAGAAAGGCTTTATGAAGTAGGCGATGGTCTATAAGATTAAATGGGATTTTTTCAGGTTGAGATGAGTATTTACTCTAAGAAAATTATATGATTAAGGCAAAGAAATGTGCAATCCCGGGCAAAAAAAAATATTAGAAATCTGGTTAGGCTATGCTACACTTAATTTATATTATTTCAAGTTTCAGCCTAATGAAAACGAAATTGGCTGAGATGCACTGTAAATTCTTGAAAAAGAGCAAATGCCAGCTTCTTTCCCTGCCCTACTTTCAAAGTGAAACCAATTAATAATCCTTAATGTGGTGTGTACTCATGTGAAATACTTGAAATGCAGACTCCTTTCCTACGTTTTACTGCTTGCTTGATGCTGTGTTTCTCCTGCCCTATGTTGGAAATGGAATCAATCAGTTAGAAGCAGATGGAGCATACATTTTTGCACAGCTAAACACCTGAATGAAGTTAGTGGCAAGCTAATAATTTTTTTGAACAAAGCATCTGTGTTAATAATAGTTCATGGATTTAAAAGTAGATGGTGTTTCCCTCTTGCAAGTTAAAAGATGTAATTTTGATTATAGGAGTAAGCAAGTACTAGAATTCACTCCATCCAGAGGTAGCATTTATATTTATTATACTAAAGGAGTTAGAAAATTATCTATAGTTGACCAGAAATACCACAGAAAAAGTATATATATGGAAATATATACTCACATATTTATACAAGGAAAATAGAGTTTTAGTAAACTTAGTAAACTCTTAAGAAGCATACTTAGAAGTTCCTATGCTCTAAAAAGAAGACGCCACAGGCTGGGTGTGGTGGCTCATGCCTGTAATTCCAGCACTTTGGGAGGCCAAGGCAGGAGGATCACTTGAGGCCAGGAGTTCGAGACCAACCTGGGCAACATAGGGACACCCCCAACTCTACAAAGAAATAAAATAATTAGCCAGGTGCACCACCAACCTGGAGTCTATCTCTGAAGAAGGAACAAGTGATGTTATGTGTAAGTTGACTGCTGGACATTGACAACAAAACAGTATAAATAATGGCACGTGCCACATCTGGCAGTGTAACAGAAGTAGACAGCAGCAGTCTGTTATAGAATATGGAATGTGCTTTTTACTTGTGGGGAACTTCTAGATTAAACTTTCACATTGAGTCAGATAATGCAAAAACTCGTAGTCTAACTACACTTCTTTATTTCCTGCAGGAATGTCTTCATGGAGGTACAATACATAAATGTATTACAAGCCATTGTCAAGTATCGGCATAAGAAAAAAGAGATATTATTAAAAACTTCTAAATATTCACATTTCTTCATGTGAAGTAGCACCAATTTTATTCATTGCACTCATATAAAGACAAACACGATCAATTTAGTGTTATAAAAATAAGACGACTCTCCTGAGAAAGTCTCATTATTTCCCTTATTAGATGATAGTAGACTCAATTATAGTAGGGTTTTGTTTTTGTTTTTGCTTTTTGTCTTAGTCCAGGTTTTCTTTTTATATCTGCCTCTACCCAATGCAGAACTCTTGTTCTTTTATCAGAATTGCAATGATTTTGTGGTCTTATTGCATTTGTCTTTTCTTATTGCATTAGAGCACTTTGCTCATATCACCACTGTAGTACTGACTACATGTATTATAGTTAATTGCTAGCCTCCAGTAGACAGTGAGCTTCCTGGATGCAAAGAAAATGCCATATCCATTTTGGTATCCCCATTGCATGGCATTGTATGCTTCTACTGGAATAGAAAATACCAATGCATTTTTATGGTATTTTTATGGTATGAAGCAAATCAGCTTCATTGAATTTTTATAAGCTACCTCAAATCCTTTTGGTAGTAGGCAAGGTAAAACATAAATAGTAATTTTAAATCAGGTATCAGAAAGAGTGCCAGTAACTTTTGGCATGAGATTAAATAAATATTTACTGTCTTTCTCCTAGTAAAAGATAATTTCTTATGCTATTTTTAAACTAAATTTTCTTTTTCTTATTTCACCATATTACGGGAGCACAAATGTTTGGGTGACATATATTGCCTTTGCCCCATCTGAGTCAGAGCTTCAAGCATGTCCATCCCCCAGACAGTGCGCACTGCACCCTTTAGGTGTGAATATACCCATCCTCTTCTCCCCACTCCCACCTGCCTGACACCCAGTGAATGTTCTTATGCTATTTTTATAAATAAGAATTCGATAAGAAATACTAAATGATGTCAGTACAGATTCATTCTCTCAACAAAATATGCAGAACATCTTTTATGGGTAAGCCCCTATTAGAAGAACTGGAGGAAAATGGCAAATTTGACAGAAGCTTAAAGAATATTGAGGCAGATAGGATTTATTGTATCAGGATTTTCTTAATTGGTCCCAACTTTCCCGTGCTTCTTAGAAATATGGTAACTTAAAGGAATGGTAGTGAATATGGTTATGTCCTTAGCCTGTCCTTTAACAGAATATCTTTAAATACCAAAAGTAAGCCTTAGGGTAAATGTCACTTGGGCAAATATAGGTGGAGGTGGAGTAGTGGTCCAAATCTGTTTCCTTTAAAAGAACTCATCTTAACAGTTACAGGCCCATAGAATTAAAGCCAAATATTTTAACAGTCTAGTTGAACTAACTTGTAAGGAAGTTTGTTTCCTATCTATGTAATCTTTTCTCTTTTAGCTAATGTTGTTTTTTTTCCCTATTCTCTTCCTGTCGGAATATATTTCACATATTTGACTTTTTTTTTCTCAAGACCAACTAATTTTCAGTTTCTCTAGTCTTCTCTCTTGGGCTTTATGCATTAATATTCTAAAAATGTGGATGTATGGCTCTTCTCTGAAATCAGTTCAAGTTTTCTAACTTGCTCTACATTTTAGAAACTTGGATAAGTAGCCATTATATGAATAATGTTCTGGTCAGTGTTGAATGCATGTGACTCATCATTTAATTCACTAAGAGGTAGATTGAAGGTTAATAGTAATTTGTTTCCTTTATCTTTTCCTAATGAAAATTAACATTTTATTGCCATAATACCCATGCATGCAGAAATATTGAATTAAAGTTATATTCCTTACAGTCATTGTTTCCTATTTTAATCATTTCTGAAAAAAAATAAAGATGGTGTAATGTTTCCAGACTTTTGAAATGTAGCTAAATAACCTTTAAAAATGTGAGTAACCATAAATAAATGTTTTCTTCAAACCCTAATTGACAATTAATCCCTTTGTGTCCTTCCTTCTTTGTCATGAGTTTCAATAATATTACACTCAATTTGTTGGGTGGCCTCTGATATCTGGCTGCACAAATCCAATCAATGGCATTTGACATTATAGAGCTGCTCATGGCAGGCCAGACTCCATGTCACCTTTGAAGCAGTCTCTTAGAGAATTCAAAAGAGACCAAGGTCCATTTCATGAATATAGTTAGAAAGTTATTTGCCCTGCAAGTGAAAAGAATGTCATCATGCATGAATAAGGCCTCTAATATTAGCCATATTCCTTCTGATGTTAAATAGATTGTATAGAAAAGAGTGAAGACTTTTCTGAGAATGGTAGTTGGCCAAAAGTGAAAATGTGTCTTGCTTTTTATCCTTTTATCAACGCCTTTATTGTGTGACACTTTTCAACAACCAGAATCTGAAGACTTATGGATATAAAATGTAGAAGGCAGCTAGCCCTTTTGATAAGAGGCAAAAAAAAAAAAAAAAAAACAATTCTTTCCAGTATGCAAAAAGTGAGTCACTAAGCCATCTTAACATCTGAATATTATTTAGTGACATTCTGCCGGTTTCTTTGCCTTTTTTCTTACCACCGACTCTCTCTTGCTTCTGAACATTTGAACATACTCTGCCTGCCTGGAATGCTCTCTCTCTCTCTCTTTCTCTCTTTCTCTCTCTCTCTTTTCTCTTAACAGCTTTATTGAGTATATTTGATAGACAAAAAAATTGCACATATTTAATGTGTACAATTTAATGAATTTAGACATAAGCAAATACCTGTGATATCATCAGCACAATCACCACAATCCAGGTAATAGATGTAGCCAACTCCACTCAAAATTTCCTTGTGTCCCCTAGTGGTAAGAATGCCAGTATTCTCTAATGCTTACAAACAAAAAAAGTTTTTGATTGTCTGAGTCTTTTAAACTCATTTTAATATCATAAGAACCTTTTTAAACAGCAATATATAGTACCCTTGAGTAGTTAGAAATGCAAAGATTAATGTATACTCAAGATTTTTTGATATGTTATTAGATGTTCCTCTCTTTTTTTGCATAATAACTATGACTAATATTTGGTCAATCTGTTTATTATTTTCTAATTCTGAATTTTATTATTAATCATGTTAATGAGCACATTAAACTAAATGAAGTGACGTAACTAAAATATTTTGGTTTTACATTATAATCATGAGAGAAAAATCGAGCTATTAAGAGTGTTCTAGGATTTTAATACCATTTTTTTCTCTTTCAGTTCTGATAACAAAGGACTGACTTATTCAAAGTTATATTATAGTAATACACACGATCTCATTCACGCTTGCATTATTCAATCTGCCTGAATAAATCTGTCACTTTTAATAATGTGCTCAATATTTTAACATCATCAATTATTTCCAGCTAGTAATGTTTTGCTGTGTAAAAGCTGTTATACCAATAGTGTCACATAGCAAAAGATTATACACATTTCAAATAAATTTACAGAATAATTGGTAAAGTGCTTTATATAAGATGAAATTGTTATAAAATTAGCACTACGGAAAAAATGAGAAATAGGCATTACTTCCCCTACTCTGACAAACAGTGCTTACACGTAAATATTCAAAGAAAGTCACCGACATGAAAGCCAGTTACATCATGGCAAATCCCATTTGAGATATCATTTTATCTGTCTGATACATTTGTTTCTCTTATAATCTTGTTAAAGAGATGCCATTAAATAAAACCAAATTTTTGAAATATACAGAAGACTATGATTTTCAAAAAGCAATAAAAGTAATTATTGTGTCCACACCCTGCATTTGATGGAAGTTAAATTGTCCTAAATAGAACTGTCATCGTGGAATAGATACATTACCATTTTCTTCCTATGAGTCCTGCATCATACGTAGCCTTAGTTCTTTTTTCCTCTCCTCATCTGAGAGGGTAGTCATAGCTCTAAGAGTGGAGAGCAAAAAAATCAATAGTGTCTGTAAAGGTCATTCTTAGTCATAGATAAAGAAGACACAGCTATGAGGCATAATTTCAGAGGCCTTAAGAAAGGTTTCTGCCCACAAATATCTTCTCACAAATTCCAAAGTGTATGCCACAAGATGCATTATTTTACTTCAGTTGGGAAAAAGACTAACATTATGAGTTCTGCAAAGACAGACACTTAGACTGACAATTTACAGTAATATTTACTATCAAAGCTACCCCAGATAGGAGGGTTCTGTAGGCAGAAAAACAGAGAGGGAGGGAGCAAAGCACAAAGGTCCCGGTCTCCAGCATGGGCGGAGTTGCTGGGAGGGTGTGTCACGTTCAAACCCAAGGGCACGGTTTTGGGACACAAGTAGATCTGAGCTTAAGTTATTTAAGCTCAGCGAATCCCACGATAAACATTCATAAAAGGAGACTCAAAAAGGTACCTAACTTAAAAGGTGTTAGAGTTTTGGGGGGTTGGGGAAGGGAGTTAAATGATTAAAATGAGTTTGTATCACCAAGTGCTTAGCTTAGTGCCTAACACTTAGAAGGCACTTAATGATATTAGTTGCCATAATTATTTTTGTTTCTGAAAATAGAACAAAAAAAATTCTCATGGCATATCTATCAGGTATGGATGGCTGTATGCCTGGAAAACCATGAAAGAAAAATAATCAGACTAGAGGCCGTTTAAAATTGCATCTGCCATGAGACTCTCTGGTCCTATGATGGTTTGTTCAACTAGTTACGCACCTAGTGATACCACTAGTTCAGAAAGCCATGCTGCAACTATCTGGGGGAGAAAGGGAACATCGTTTTGCTCTGACTCTTCATGCAAACCTGTAGAAGGTTTTATTCTCAGGGGCAATTCAATCCAATACAAGTTATGTGTTTGACACATGGTATAGAATATCAGGCAGAATATTCTGGATTTGGATACAGTGATGTTTTCTTCAGTGAATCCACGGGAATAAAGCTTTTTTTATTAATTAAATAAACCATAAATTGTGGTTAGAATATGTACATAGGATATGAAACAATAATCTACACTTAGAAATTCCTGTGTGTAACTAATGTAACAGAAGCTCCCTCAAAGAGCCTATAGGGAGGTAACAACCATGAGGTAAACTGTGATATATAACAAGTCAACTAGGTTAAGAAATAGGCAGCATGAATTATAGGAAAATGTTCAAACAATAACAGTTGGAAGATTAGGTATTTCCAGGCAAGCCCATGAAAAAGGCAAGGCATCCTATTTCCCCAGTAGTTGAAAAGTGTAAATCATGCTCTCACAGCTTGATAAAAAGCCTAAAATAATTGCAAACACTGTTTTGACAATAATTGTTTCTCCAGAGAGCTTTCCTACCTGGGAGGAACATACTGACTAAGAAAAAATAGTATTTAGTTTGGTTAAAAGTTTGTTTTTTAAGTGAAATGAAAATATTCATGTATATAACCGACCTCAAGAAAACAGATGTGTGTGTGTGTGTGTGTGTGTGGGAGAGAAAAGAAAGCAAACCACAATTTGTCTTTGGCTGAGTCTTGAGCATACAGTAAATATACTAAATACAGTATATATCTCTATTAAGTTAACTTAAACCATATGAAAATACATTATTTCTATGTTCAAAAAGCTTACATAACTTGAGACAGAAATGTCTGTTCTTTACTCCCTTCTTAAGACAGTCCAAACTCCAAACCCAAGTCTGGAAATTAACATTTCCATTTATCTCTCTTTCACTACTGTTGATATATATTTTAATTATACACACATTTTTTAACTACAAACTATGATAATTAATTTTTTAAAGAATCAGTATTCATTTAGGTTACCCAGATATTTACCACTTTATATGCTCCTCCTCATTCCTTATAAAAATTACTGTATTTGTATTTCTGATCATTTTTCTTTTCTCTGAAGCACTCTCTCTTAGTCTGGGTCTCATAGAAAAATTATTGTTTTTGAAGTAACTTCTGAATTATGTTTTGAAATACCTTTAGTTTATCTTCATTTATGAAGTATATTTTCATTGGATGATACTTCTAGGTTGACATTTATTTAGTTTCAGTCCTATTAAGATATCATTGCATTTTCTTCTGGTTTCCATTATTTCTCTTGCGAAGTCAACTCTGATACTCTTTGTGTCTTTTTTATAATGTGTCTTGTTTTGTTTTGCCTTTGCTTTTCAGCAGCTTTAGTGTAAAGTGCCTAGGTATGGTTTTCTTTGTAGTCATTTTACTTTATGTAATAGTGCTCCTTGAATTTTTGGCTTAACATATTTTATTATTTACAGAAGGTTTTTTATATGGTTTCTCTTCAAACATTGTTTCTATTTCCCTTTATCTCTCTCTTGCCTTACTTCAATTACATGTACATTAGACCTTCCGCTATGTTCTCTATGTCTCTTTTCTCTTTTGGGTTTTTCTCATTCTCTTTATTCTCTAGGCTTCTCTCTGGATATTTTCTACTAATTTTCCAGTTTATTGATTATCTCTTTGGCTGTATCTGATCTGTCAATTAATTTCAGTTATTACATTTTTAGTACTAGAACTTCCATTGCATTCTCTTGATCTATGTTCTTAAACACATTAATTATAGTTATTTTAAGTTCATATATGATGAAACAATATCCAGATTATCTTTGAGTCTATTAATACTATCTTCTTTGTCTCTTGCTCTTTGGTCATTTGTTTTCTGGTATAAGTAGTAATTGTTTAATAAGTACAGTATATTGTAAATTAAATAAATTTTAAGAGTCTTTAAGTTATGTTATTCCCCTCCAGACAAGATTTGGTTTTCTTTCCTGGCATATACATAGATCATAGGTGGCCTACCTGGAGTGTAGGATATAACCTTTGATTGACCGTATTTGAGGCTGTGTTTCAGGCTTTTAGAAGGCTGGTCTATTTCCGGTTTGTTCTTTATCCTTGGGTATAGTTAACAGTGGAGTCTGTAGAAGGCCTGGAGTAATGACCAGGGATCCTCTCCTCTTTGGTGGACACTGGAGTCCAATTTTTGTCTTTCCAGCTCAAGGAACTGCTGACATCTCTGCTTAGCTCTTTAGCTCCTTAACAGCAATGCCCTTCTTGGTTTCTTAACCTCTTGACCTAAGCTTTTGTAATTTAGAAATAAGTAACTTCACCAAGGAGGAATTACATGAAGAATGTCGGGCACCACTTCGTTTTAGTACCTTTTTTTCTGGGATCACAGCCTCTCAAGTTCTGGCTGCCTTGGTAACTCTAAATGTCATTTTTTATCTCTCCATCTCAGTGAGACTGCCATACAATCTAGATGGCCACTTTATGTATCACTTCTATGCCTACTACATAAATTGGCCAATGCCTCAAGAGGGTAGTGTAATGGCAAATGTAGGGCTCACCAAGAGTCTTCCTTTATCTTCAAGATATTGACCTCTCCAGGTATGCCTGTCTTGCTTGCTTTTTGATGCCTCAGACTGGTGTTTTTATATTTTATCCAACTTTTATTTGTTCTTAGAGGAAGAATTAGTCTGGTACAAGCACCATTCTACTGAAAGCAGATGTCTAAATATTGAATTTAATCAAGTGCTTTTTCTCTATATATAAATGATCTTTTTTCCCTTTATTCTTTTAATGTGGTGTATTATAATGATTGATTTTTTAATGTGAAACCTGTTTTGCTTTCTTGGGATAATTCCAACTTGGCCATGATGTATTATCCCTTGCTATATATTACTGCGCTTATTTGCTAATGATATTCTTAGGACTTTTTCATCCATATTTATGAGATTGTCTTGTATAATAGTTTCCAGAATGTACCTTATATACAAGAAACTTGGCCTAAGGCAAAGCCTAAGGTGAAAAGTAGGACCTAAGATTACTATCCTAAATCAGAATCTTTAAATAGTTACCCCTCCATTTAAAGGGGCAAGAAACTTTGCTCATCAGACCAGAGATGTGGCAAGAAAGCTTTTCTATATTCAGGTCTTGGGGGGAAAAGAATAAAATAACAAAGTAACTTCCCATGTTAATCAAAACCCTAGGCTTGAGTATGGATGGAAGGATAGCAGAAATTTAAACTGTAGTTATGCACTACAATGATAGATCACATATCCAATGGTGGTCACATAAGATTATAATGGAGCTGAAAAAATCCTATAGCCTAGTGATGTTGTCGTTGTCATAAGGTCATAGCTACAATAAATTACTCACATGTTTATGGTGGTGCTGATATAAACAAACCTACTGCGCTACCAGTTGCATAGATGTATTCCATGTACAATTACATAGTGTATAATATTTGATTTTAAACTATGTTACTGGTTGATGTATTTATTTTACTTTTTGTAATTATTTTAGAGTGTATTCTTTCTACTTATAAAAAATATTAGCCATAAAATGACCTCAGGCAATGCATTTAGGAGATATTCCAGAAGAAATCATTGTTATCACAGGAGATGACAGATCCACGCGTCTTACTGTCCTTGAAGAACTTCCAGTAGGACAAGATGTGTAGGTGGAAGACAATGATATTGATGATCCTGACTCAGTCTAGGGCTAGGTTAATTGTGCATGTTTTTGTCTTAATTTTTTTTATTTTTCATTTATAATTATTAATATGAGTGCATAATAGCTGTATATAAGTATAGGGTACATGTGATGTTTTGATACAGGCATACAATGTGTAATATCAAATCAGGGTAATTGGGGTCTCCTCAAGGATTTATCTCCTCAATCACCTAAAGGATTTATCATTTCTTTGTGTTAGGAAAATTCCAATTCTACTCTTTAGTTATTTTAAAGTATAACATAACTTATTGTTGACTATAGTTACTTTGTTGTGCTATCGAGTATTGTTCATTCTTTCCAATTATCTAACTATAGTTTTGCATTCATTAACCATCTTCACTTTATCCTTTATCTCCCTCCCCCTGCTACCCTTTCCAGACTCTGATAATGATATTCTACTCTTTGTCTCCATGGGATCAATTGCTTTGTTGTTTAGCTCCCACATATGAATGAGGACATGTGAGATTTGTCTTTCTGTGCTTGGCTTATTTCACCTAATGTAATGCTCTCCAGTTCTCCACACTGCTGCAAGTGGCAGGATTTTATTCTTTGTTATGCTGAATAATATTCCATTGTGTATATGCACCACAATTTCTTTATGGGTGAAGTAGGTTTCTTATATGCAACTTACAGTTGGGTCTTGGTTTTTTATGCATTCAGCCACTCTACGTCTTTTGATTGGAGAGGTTAGTCCCTTTATACTCAATGTTATTGTTGATAGGTAAGGACTTTACTACTGCTATGTTGTTATTTGATTTCTGGT
>CAUYRT010036203.1:0-20380 GCA_963574885.1 Lepilemur ruficaudatus
TCTAATAGACATTTGTCAAAAGAAGACATGCAGGCCGGGCGTGGTGGCTCACGCCTGTAATCCTAGCACTCTGGGAGTCCGAGGCAGGAGGATCGCTCAAGGTCAGGAGTTCGAAACCAGTCTGAGCAAGAGCGAGACCCTGTCTCTACTAAAAATAGAAAGAAATTAATTGGCCAACTAAAAATATATAGAAAAAATTAGCCGGGCATGGTGGCATGTGCCTGTAGTCCCAGCTACTTGGGAGGCTGAGGCAGCAGGATCGCTTGAGCCCAGGAGTTTGAGGTTGCTGTGAGCTAGGCTGACGCCACGGCACTCTAGCCCAGGTAACAGAGTGAGACTGTCTCAAAAAAAAAAAAAAAGACATGCAAATGGCCAACAGGCATAAGAAAAATGCTTAGTATCATTGGGTATCAGAGAAATGCAAATCAAAATTACAAGATAGCATCTGACCCCAGTTAAAATGGCTTTTATCAAAAAGGCAATAACGAACACTGGCGAGGATGTGGAGAAAGGAGAACCGTTGTACACCTGTTGGTGGGAATGTAAACTGGTGCAACCACTATGGAGAACAGTATGGAGGTTCCTCAAAAAACTGAAAATAGAACTACCGTATGACCCAGAAATCTCACTGCTAGTATATATCCAAAGTAGGGAAAATCAGTATATTGAAAAGATATCTGCACTCCTATGTTTATTACAGCACTATTCACAATAGCCAAGATTTGGACTCAACCTAAGTGTCCATCTATGGATGAATGGATAAAGAAATTGTGGTGCATATACAGAATGGAATATTATATAGCCACAAAAATAACAAAATCCTGTCATTTGCAGCAACATGGATGGAACTGGAGAACATTATGTTAAGTGAAGTAAGCCAAGCACAGAAAGACAAATCTTACATGCTCTCACTCACATGTGGGAACTAAATATTAAAAACAATTGATCTCATGGAGACAGAGAATAGAATGATGGGTACCAGAGGCTGGGAAGGGTAGCAGGGGTTGGGGGAAGAAAGTGGGGATGGCTAACAGGTGCAAAAATATAGTTAGAGAGAATGAACAATATTTGATAGCACAACAAAGTGACTATAATCAACAATAAGTTAGGGCATATTTTAAAATAACTAAAAGAGTGGAATTGGAATGTTCTAACACAAAGAAATGATAAATGTCTGAGGTGATGGATACTCCAATTACCCTGATTTGATTAATTCACATTGTATGCCTGTAACAAAACATCACATGTACCCTATAAAGATATACAAATATTATGTACCCATAATAATTTTATAATAATGTTCAATTCCAGACTGTTATGACTAAACTATGTGGGCAGTAGCTAACAGACCAACCTAACACACAGCAATCAGAAATGCATTAACTTGCAAAATGATTTTTGCATAGGCCATGGATATATGAAACTAAACTATAATTAATACTAGACTATAAAAATAATAGCTGTAACAGCTATGATGACACCACTGTACTCTAGTCTGAGTGACAGAGTGAGACACTTTCAAAAAATAATAATAGCTGCAACAAATCAAAACAGTTTTTATCCCTGAACATTGTGGAATAAACTTAAATTTAAAAAACTTCTTAGGCAGAGAGGTCCTAGAATCAATGATACCCCAGTAGCAAGGAGCACACCTTGCACCCAGATTTAGTTGTTAATACCATTTTCCAACAAAAGGACCCAGGGCTCCTTGGAGAAATGGTGATTCCAGGACTGGGACAGGAAATGTACAAGATAGCTTGAAGGATATTATAGTGCCAGAAAATGGAAGTTATTAAAAAAAAAGGCAAAAAACAAACTAATTGGTATGTCAAAGGAACACAAGCCAACTCCCAAAGGCCAAAGCTAAAACAATTTGAGCAAAAAAATACCCGAAGTATAAAATAACCATAAATCCATACCAATATAAGTAAATTTGAATAAATAAATGTGGGAAAAGAGACAAATCTGCAGAATTCTAAATAATTTATTGAGATTCTCTGCCCTCAATGTGGTGGAGCACAACTCCCCATTACTTAAGTGTGGGCTGTACATAGTTTGGAGTCTTCCCCTAAGACTGCATGAAGATCTGGGAGGGCTTCTGTTCTCAGGGCCACATTAGTGTCAATAATTCTTCCATGTATGCTGTCCCTGTTCCTTCCAGCAATCACCCAAGCATGAAATCTGGCCTCTACATCTATTGCTAAAAACAAAATGAAACCAACAAGCCCCACTCCCATAAAGCATTGAAAAGCTAAAGTAGGCTGAAGGTGGATCAGGGGTTTTCCATCACAATAATACAAAGACCTTCAAATGCCATGGCAGGTATCACCACTGTTATACGTCCAGTACCCACAGTATTTCCTAACCATTCATCACCATTCCCACCCACAGTCCCAGCCACTTTTCATCTTGTCAGTTCCTTTTCTCCTGATCATTCCTTCTCTCCTTTCCCTGCTCATCTCCCCCTCTGCTTCACATGAGTAAACCTACATGAGTAAACCTACACACTGAGATCCTCGATTTATCTAGGAATTTTGCTAAAGACAATAGTTGGTGGACTACTGGCCCACACCTATAATCCCAGCACTTTGGGAGGCTAAGGCTAAGGGATTGCTTAAGGTCGGGAGTTCAAGACTAGCCTGGGCAACATAGCAAGACTCATCTCTACAAAAATATTAAAAATTAGCCTGTAGTCCTAGCTACTTGGGAGGCTGAGGCAGGAGGATCGCTTGAGCCCAGGAGTTTGAAGCTAGAGTGAGTTATGATTGCACCACTGCACTCCAGCTTGGGCAACAGAGTGAGACCCTGTCTCTAAAAAACTTTTTTAAAATAAATAAATAATAAAATAAATCTTTTAAAAAGTTTGTGGAGATACTTTCTTTTAGGCTTACAGAGCACTGAGGTGCATAAGTGAAGAAGTTCCATGGGTTGGTGACAGGTGACAGGACTCTTGGGCCAGTATTCTCTTCCAGATACATAATGCTTCTGGACACGGCAAACAAGCCTGTGAACCTATTAGATTCAAATAATTCATGTAATTTTAGGGCTAAAAAAGACATCATAGGTTACTTAGACATTCAGTTAAAAAAAAGTAAGACCAGGACTATTTAGTGACGTTCCTTGAGTCATATTCTCTACCTTTTAAAAACTTTCTGCTTGTGGAAAATAGATTTTCAACCAAATGTTCTTGGGATGTAATCTTTTAACAGAGTTTTTCACATTTGAATTTCTGGATACAGTAGCCAGTCATTAATTTAAAATCAGAGAAATATCTTTAATGTTAACATTTTATTTTTATAGTTAATGTCTAGTAGAAAAATGATGAAAAGATATTTTAAAATACTCACTGTATGAGGCAAATTGGCAAAGGCACTCTTTACAAAGGGTGGATGGCACCTACAAACATCACACACCCAATGACCCCATCCCAGACTTCCCATTCAACTTGACAACCCAAAATGAATGAGTAGGCAAGGATCTCAATCAATGAAGGATTATTAAAGCCAGCTTTAGAGTGCCTGCGCGGGGAGGGAGGGATATACAAGCCACAGATGTATCTGTGACTTTTATCAGAAGAGGTTTTTAGGAGGTTCAGTATTTATACGTTTCCTTTAATGGTGAGGGGGAATGAGGGAAGAGGGGCAGGTAGGCAGCAAGATAAACGGTTACATTCTTGTGAGGCTTTAGTTAGTGTCCAGGAAATCTATATTTTACACAAGATAAGGTGAATGTTTGAAGAGAAAAAGAGAGTAAAGGAAGAATCAATTATGCAGATGGCTCTGGGTTGGTGGAGGAATGATTGATTTCCTCTTGTCTCTGTCCTGCACCTGGAAAGATAAGCTTGGAATCAACATTATCAATGTGTAATCAGACATTAGTTTTAAGAGGTAGACTGAGCCTGCAGACCTAAAGTTACAATTTGCATGCCCTTGTTTATAGGAGGCCAGCAAAGAATTTCCTTATGAATGATTTGTGGGGGCAGACCTTCCTAGATGACTGAGACCTTTTACCTTCCTGTAATGCGTAATTTAGTAAAAGCTATTCATTTGGAAGCGGGTGTTGTATGACTCAGCCTCCAGGCTTGACCTTGCCTTTGGTATAAGGGGTTTGGGAGTGGGGAGCAGGTCCTGAGGTTTTTATTTTCCATTACAAATTTCGCCATAAATAAAACCTCTTCTCACACCGTCACCTTACTCCAGTTATGGCAATAATGACTTCCTCTTCTATGGATTCGGTTGACAAAGATCCCTAAACTCTGTCAATCAATCGGTCCTGATTCAAGATTATGTTATCTGGCAGATACAGAAAATACGGATGTTCGAAGCTCACAGATTTATTCCCGGAAAGAGTTCCAAGCAAGAATAAAATTTTATTCCAGAGCCCTACAAATCTCGAATCCTGATGTCCACAGCGACGTTTCAGAAAGCAACTCACTGCTGTTTCCTTCTGAGAATGAAGCTCCTTGAAATGCGCATCCGTACTCCCTCCGTCCAGAGAAAGAACTCAACGGGAAAGAGACTGAATGAGGCGAGTGGGCTTGGGCGGGAGAGAGCCGTGCCCCGCGAACGTGGGCGAGTCATCTGGGCAGTGGCCAGCGGGAGCGCCGTGGGGCGACGCTCAGGAACTCTCAGAGCAGCAGGTGATCGGCGAGGCCAGAGGCCACGGCGGCGCTCGCTCCCGGCGGCCTGGCGGGCAGAAGCCCCCAGTCCTCGGCCCCCGCGCAAGCGACGCCGGGAAATGCCCACATCCGGGAAACCTGCAGCGGAGTGCGGCGGCGACACGGAGTGGAAGGCAAAATGGCGGCGGCGGCGGCGGCCTGGTGCTAAGGGGAGAGCCAGGTCCCCGCGACCCCCGCGACGGGCTGCGCTGGCCTGCGGCAGGCCCCCGGCGTCTCTTCCCGCCCTGCCGCACCAGGGATACTTGGGGTCTCTGAGACGGGCTCCGGCCGCCTCGGCGCCCGCCCTCGGGTCCGTGGCCGCTGTCCAGAAGCCCTGCTCTCCCCTGCAGGTAGGTCCGGGGCCGGCGTAGCGGGTGGGGCTCACTCTCTCCTCCGTAGCCCGAGTTGGCGGGGCGGTGGCCGCCGGGGCCCACGCCCATCCCCGCTGGCGGGGGTCCAGGGGCTGCTGCGGACTGGCGGGCAGAGCCGGCCCGGTCCGGGCCTGACTTGGTTGGTTGCACTGACCTGAGCTGAGCTCTGCCCTGGGGAAGCGAGGGTTGGCCGCTCCGGGTGCTGCAGGAAGAGCCCCAGGCTTTTCGGCCTGGGGGGTGCAGGTTAGGCGGGGAAGGGCCTGTCTTGCTGGCGGCCTCGCGCGGACTGACTCCTTCCCACCCCACCCCACCCTACCCCCAACACACCCGAGTCAGCGGTGTATTGGAGGGAAGGAACGCGAAAGGTGATTCTGAAGGAAAATTGCAGTAAAAGAGCTACAGTTTTTTGGATCCCAGAGGACCCTGATCCTGGGTATACCTTGAAGAAATCCTGGGATTCTCTATTTCTAGGCCACTGTAATTTTAGGTTAGTGTTTATAGTTGGAAGTGGTGGGAGAGATGGAGGGGTCTTTATGGAGTAGGAGGATGTATATAACTACAAAAAATGAAGGAAATACAAGTAAGGGGACATTGTTTATTATAACCTGAAACAATGTGTAGCTCTAAGAATAACTCAGATGACTTGATATACCCCCATTCTCTCTGACTTCTCCTGGAAAGTCATTTTCTAAGGAAAGAAAAGTTTAATGTTTGTCGACTTTAATGTTAATATGGCTTTTTAAATTATGTATCATCGTCTGGAAGTTATTCATAAGTCTAGTCAGCAATAAGTATAATCTCATGAACACAAATAATATTGTGTCACTCCAGTTTGGGAAATGGATTTGAATCCTGGGATCACGAAGCTTGCCCGGTCTTTATGGATTACTTATTGAAAGTTAAAATTTTTTATCAATTTTCCTCCATGAGGAAGAAAAGGTAAGACATGATGGAATGAATGTTCTCTGCTAAGGTGCTTACATTGTTGATTGTTTTAACTAAGATTATCTCTTTTTTTAAATAAGTTGACAGACAGGTAAAATGGGCTAGTTGATTTCCTAAGGCAGTGGAGGAATTTGACTGAGCAGTAAAAGAAGTAGCATTGTGTTCCTGTGATCAGCTGCTACTGCAAGAAACTAGATCATGGCCCATGCTGGAAAAGGCACATTCTTTCTGTGCCTGAATATTGATTGAATATGCCTTGCTGCTCTCCAAAAGCAAATAAAAAATACTTATGCTACATTTTTTATGTGTGATGTCTGGCTTTCATTCTATATAGGTTTTTATTTTTGTTTTCATTGCTGGTCTTTGTTATTCTATATAAATATGTTATTCTGCATAAATGTAACAGTTCTATATTAGAGGATTTTTTTTTTTTTTTTGAAGACAGAGTCTCGCTCTGTCACCCGGTTAGAGTGCTGTGGCAACATCATAGCTCACTGTACCCTCAAATTCCTCAGCTCAAGAGATCCTCCCGGCTCAGCCCAGCGCTCCCCCCGCCCCCCCAGAGTAGCTGGGACTACAGGTGCACGCCACCATGCCTGGCTAATTTTTTCTATTTTTGGTAGAGACAGGGTCTCACTCTTGCTCACGCTGGTCTGGAACTGCTTAGCTCAAAGATCCGCCCCCCTTGGCCTCCCAGAGTGCTAGGATTATAGGCGTGAGCCACCGCGCCCAGCGGCATATGATGTTTTTATAACTCTTCACAGATAATTCTGGTCCATAGCCAGGAGTGAGAAATACTACCATAGTGATAGTGAAAGAATGCACTTCAGGAAGAATTTGACCCTTGCCCCTGACATGCATACCGAATTTTGTTTGTTTATACATTTTTGTGTAGAGAGGGTTTATAGAGTCAGATTCCAAAAGGTTAAAATCCTGGAAAGGTTAGGAGTAGTGTTTGTGCTGTATTGTTATGTTGAGGGGTGTGTCCCGAGACAGGGGCAAGGCCCTCACTTCTGCTGAATGCCTCACAGTGCGTTACACACAATAGGTGCTTAGTGCATCGCAGCTGAGCAGAAATGCATGGATCCATGAGACACCAAGGTGCACGCTATTCCCTCAAGAGAGCAAGTAATGCCTGAGGCAGACATATTTCCTTTAAGAATTTTGGCTACAATTTAGCATACCTTCTTTCCAAGCTAAAAACTAATTGAAATTCTACTGCAACCTCTCTTACGAAATGTGATTAATTCCAACTGAATGTTGTGTGCACCACAACCAATTGTCTTCCTTGATTCATGTGTATCTTAAAACCTGGAAGCATCCCATAAGCTCTTAAGATTCTAGTGAAGAGTCTATTATAGAAGTGCAAAGAGAAAACTCCTCACCAGAAATAAAAGCCACAAGTAGGAGTTCCAACTTCCTACATCATCTGAAATCTGCGCTTGGAAGGAACTAGGTAAAGGTGTTGAACAAGGTACCTACTTCCAGGGGTCTGTGTTGTGTGCCTACTCCCTGACTCTTTTCTCAACATATAGGAAACTGTGTACACCCATGATTTAGTACTTTATTACACAGTGGGAGGCAGTGAGATGTATTGATTCTTGCAGGTAGAACCAGATCCAAGTTCTGGCCCTGCTACTCACAGATGTTCAAGTTAGAAACAAAGTCTAAATTTCCCTATCTGTGAAATTGACCTAACACTGCTATCTGACTCTTACCCTCATCATGAAAGTTAAATAAAATTACACCTCACAATACTCAGCACAGCGTCAGGCACATACTAAGTGTTCAATAAATGGTAATTATTTTTACTTTTTTATCGATCTCTGGTTGAGGAATTAGTTTGTTCCCACTCCTCGGCTGCACAGTATTCGATGGTAAAGCTAGCTCGGTATCTCTCACATCCCTCACAGCAGTGGGCATGGCACTGAACCCGAACAGATGCTCACATGCTCACCTTCTGGCTGATGTGTTTTGTTGAGACTTTGACATAGACGTGGTAACACGTAAAAACACACAAAAGTCAAAATATACACACAGGGCATCTGAATTTCAAGTAGAAGGAACGACATTTGCAAATCTCTTAGAAGACTAGAATGACAACTTTAAGAAATGTGACTTTTAAGCACAGGCTTAGCACAATTGAATTGTATAAACACAAAAAAAATGAATTGGAATTAGTTCATCATTGCTGATGCTCTCCTTAAGCAGCAGAGATAGCTCACTGACTGGTCATATGTTACATGAATTTGATCTCCTGACAACTTTGATGCTGTCTCAGTGGAGCAGGATAGAATTATTTCCAGTGTCCTTCTTTTGCCTTGGAAGAAATATACAGCCGAGGTAGTAAACGGGAGGTAAATGCTGCTCTGTCCCTCCAGTAATTGTTCCAAGAGGATGACGAGGAAACCCACTGAACTAAGAGGTCCAAATCTTAGAAGAGCTAGCTCGAGAACCTAAGTTATGTGACATCCAGCAAGATGCTTGACCTGCTGGCTATGGGTCAGTAGACTAGAAATCATAATGCCCACTAGCCCACCTCACGAGGCTGTTTTTGACATATTTAAATATTCATTCATACATCCATTTATTCAATAATACATATTAAGCACTGCCTGTTTACCTTACACTTGGCTAAGTACTAGGGGTACAAAGATGAGTAAAAAAGTGGGCAGAACCTTTGGGGAACTTGATGGGAAGATGGGGAAGCTGCAAGGAAGCACGTTGAGAAGCTCCATTTTAGACACAGCCACACCTGGGAAGCTGGTGGAAGAAGAGCATGACCAGCCGAGATCTGAGAGGCAGCCACAGGGCGGGAAGGGGCAGGGAGGTTCCAGGCAGAGGCAGCATGGTGTGGACGGTCCAGGAGCAAGAAACAGCAGAGACGGCCAAGCAGTGGACATTCAGGATGGCTGGAGAGAGGTGCAGGGGCCACGTCTGCACCCTCCCAGCAACGGGGGTAGCGGGGGGTACATTAGGAAATTTGCATGTTGGAGGATCACTCTGGCTTCAAGAGGTCACGGGTGGGGCTGGGGGAGAAGGTAGTAAGCCAGGATCTATAAGACCAATGCAGAGAAATGGGCCCAGCCTAGGGAGGGGGAGAGCAGGTATGAGGAAGTGAAGTAGGAGCAATGGATTTGCTTATAGAACCAGCTCATGGAACAAGCACAGCAATATGTATAATGACATATTCCCCACTACAGTGTCACACAGCATAGTTGCACTGCCCTGAAAATTCTGTGTTCTGCCTGTTTATCCCCCCTTCCTTCTTCCCTCCCTCCCTCAGCCCCTGGGCAACCACTGATCTTCTTACTGATTCCATAGTTTTGTCTTTTCCAGATGTCTTACAGTTAAAATCACATAGCACGCAGCCTTTCCAGACTGGCTTTTCACTCAGTAACATGCATTTAAGATTCCTGTCTTTTCCTGGCCTGATAGCTCATTTCTTTTCAGTGCTGAATACTCCATTGTCTGGATACACCACTGTTTGTTTATCCATTCGCCTACTGAAGAACAACTCGGTTGCTTCCAAGTTTTGGCAATTATGTTTAAAGCTCCTATAAACACCCACGTGCAGGCTTTTGTGCGGACACGAGCTTTCAGCTTCTTTGAGTAAATACCAAGGAGAGTGACTGCTGGATCATATGGTGGGAGTATGTTTAGTTTCACCAGAATTTGCCAACCGTCTTCCAAAGTGGCCGTACCATTTTGCATTCCCACCAGCAAGGAACGAGAGTCCCTGTTGCTACACATCCTTGAATTTCGTGTCGCCCCTGTTCTGGAATTCGGCCATTTTAGTAGGTACGTAATGGTGGAAAATATTTTGATGGGTGAGTGGGGAGGAGGTAGAGGATATTTCAGGCCAAGAAAACAAGTGAAGACCAATCTCCACCCCACCGAAAACGAAAGTTGAAAAGTATGGTTGTGTTTAGCTTCTCAGTTTTGCTGGGTTTAAGGTGTAACATAGGAACAACTAAAATCACTATGGGTGTAAAGGGAGCATTGGGAATTAAGGCCAGAGAAGACGGGGGCCATGCTGGGAAGGGCCCCAACAGCTGGACCAGGCAGCCAGCAGCATTTCCTCCCACACCGACTCGAGTGTAGCTCCCTGTCTGAGCAGAGTGGGAGCCGATCTCCCAGTCCACTGCAGAACATCGGGCATCTTAGGCAGAAACTAAATCCAAAGGAAGCATCACAACACTGCTAGGAGCCCTCTCCCACTCCCGATGTGTCGTTCACAGGGAGCTCCGCAGGATTATTTGTTTGAATCCTTCAGAAGCCAGCCGGAGTGTCTGTAGACTCCACACACAGTCAAACCTGGAGCCGGAACATTTGAAGTTCAAAACAGGAGGGGTTGATTATACAATGAAGTACGTTCCCATGTGGCACCAACTAGTCTCTCTTTCAGTCCCACAGATAACGTGGCCTCTCACATCCTGAAATGTCTGACTTTCAGTTGGGGAGAGGCCCAGTCTTGGTTTCTATTAATATTTTGATATCTGAGAATACCCGCCATCAGAGCAAAGCTATTTTGGAGAATCCTGCGCTATTCATCAGACAAGATGGCAAGCCACCTCCAGGATGCGGGGCAAGGGAGGCTGAGCCACGGCGCGGGATCCTCCCCCTGCCAGAGGCTTCTCCTGCAGACCTGCACCCTCCGACTCAAGCTTCCTCCCACTTTCTGGCTGTGCCTTCCTCATGGGCTCTGGAGACCTCTTCACACACGGCTCGAGACACTTAGGAGCCTGTGCCAGCACAGAACTGGCCTCTGCCTGCAATCGGATTCTGCAGAATCCTTTACCTTCCTGAAAAAAGTCTTTAAAAAACATTTCTTTGTAAAGGCCACTACAACACAATAGCGGCATGTGCTATTTCTATTTCTCCTTCTGGGCCCCCTCAGGCAGGGCTCCTGTGGGAAATGTCCTTGTGCCTGTGTGTGTGTTGGGGGAGGGCAGTTTCACAAAATGAGCCCAGCAGTGTCTGTGGCGAGCTTGAGCTCCTGTCCTCTTGACAGACAACAGACAAACTGCCTCCCATCTGCCCCGAGGGGCGATGCTTGTGTCACGCCTGCCCCGGGGCCCGAGCCAGAGTTTGTACGCAGGATGTACAAGGTGTCATATTCAAGCTCTGGCCTGTGAAAAGGCAGCCACCTGGCTGGAGTAGCTGGGCATCTCAGAGGACTAGAGTAATTGTCCAGGGGATTGAGCAGGGAGGACACTTCTGAAGACGTGTGGCCTGTATTTTGTGGGATTCCTTAGTGTCTTGCGGCGAATGACAGGACAGATGCACAGAAAGTGCATTTGACGGGCATGATGGGAGAAAAATCACTCTGTTCTCTGGGCTCGTCTTTAAGAGGAGATTAGCAAACCAGTGGATGAGGGAGAGACAAGTTGAAGGAGGAGAAATTTGGGGAACAGAGCCTGAGAAGGTCGGAGGGGAGAAGAGCCATTGGTCTTAAATACAAAAGACCTGAGAAGGGATGTGGTGACGAGCTGTCACAGCACGTGAGCAACCCCCTTCTGGCCCATGCCCTGTGATCCGGTCACTGAAGCACTCTTGCGTGGGAATGCGTCCATAAACCAAAGACCTCGCCACAATCAAGACAGACTGGCCCCGAATTGTAGGAACTTCCCCAAGGAGCTAGAGAAACAGCTCACACTTGGCCAGTTACATTATTTTAGTTTTCAAAATTTCAGAATTCAGTTTCAAGGAAAGTACTAGATGGATGGGGCTTCTTTAAATCCTTTGTCTGCCCAGCAATCCCTGATACAGCCTCTCTCAACATCTCACTAAAAGGCCATTGAAAACACGGGTGAAAAATTAAAACTTACAACACACATTAATAAAACACACTGGCAGTCAATGTACTGCAAGGATCTGGGAGAATTGTCTGCTATTTATTAGACCCAGAGAGATAAATGAGTACCCACAATCTGAGCTGACATGTGCTTTGTTGCATTTAACAGAGAAAACTTATCAACCTTAACAAATATATAGATAGATACTTTCTTCTCTACCATATGTGTGTCCTGCCTCTCCACCCAGAACCACGTTCTATACCAGCACTGTCCAATAGAACGTGCCATGATGATGGAAGTTCTGTTGCTCCCATGCTTTCTAACGCAGTAGCCACTAGCCACATGTGCCCACTAATTGAGCAGTGAAGATTCCTATCAATCAGAAATCTGGCAGCTCTCCCTCTGCTGCTCAAGCACCACATTTTTCTGTGGTCAGGTGTGGCCCTTCCTGATCTCACCATCAGCATTTCTTTTGAATGAATCAAACAAGCCAATGAAACTTCCAAACAATAACAGCACAAAGTGGCAGAGACAAGAAAGGACAGGACCCGGGAATTATCATCCTTTCCCAACTAAAGCACTAGTCATGAGACCGAGACAGAGGCCCTGGCAGCAGGATACGTTGCTACAGGGAGATTTGTAGTTTTTCATGCCATCTGTTCAAAGAACTAGAAAGCAAGCAGGGGAAGTAGCTGACACCATTCAGCTCAGCAAGACTGGTGCAGATGAAAGGCCAATAAACCCACAGGAGTCTGTGCACAGAATTGGACCTTTGTCTGAAATCCTGAGACAGAGGTCCTACTAAACCCCAAGTGGACTGTGAGGGAGAAGGAAGAGGGTCAGCTGGCAGGACAGACAATACCTATAGGACACCAGCTCTGTACAGCTCTTTGTTTTAGGACAAAGAGAGGCATTAAAACACAAGTATTATTTTTTTAATTGTAAAAAGGAAAATCACTCTGAAAGCCCATAGGAAAAGCATTGCTCTGATTCACTCCAGATATCAAAACACGTTTTTAGAAATTTGTTAGGCATATTCAGTAATTTACAAAAATAGTTGACCTTTTGAGACAGAAATGGAATATCACAAGGCAGTATGAGCTGAGGGAGAAAGGGAATCGATAAGCTAAGAAAGAAACATAGGGGTCTAACTAAAGCCTGCACTGGAGGCAAGAAAGGGTGAAATTTAGACAAAAAGTAAATCAAAATTTAGGAAAAAAAAATTAGTTGCTCTTCCACAGAAAAAGGCAGAGACACCAAAATAATAAAAGAAAAGATACAAGATGTAGAAGAATAAAGATTGAGGCAAATAGTCATAGCTTTTCCAAAGGAAGAGGAAAAAATCTAAAACAAAAATAATAAAGGCATAAAAAGAAATAAACTTTCCTGAGGTATAGACAATATATGCTTATATACAGAAGATGTATAGGTAACAGGTAATATTATGTAACAGGTAATATTAATAAAAAGGGACTCATATCTAAAAATATCCTGGTAATTTCTTGAAATGTAATAAATTTAAAATCTCACAAGCATCTAATACAGGAAAACAAATCAAACTAGAAATAAAAACGAAAAGAAAAAGTAGATTATCTATAAAGTATTAAAAATTGTGCTGGTGTGAATTTTTTTCTATAATTCTAAATACCAAAACAGAGAGATATGAGGACAAAGGTTTGGTTCCCAAGGACTCTCCATGGCCAAATTGCAGTTTAGGTGCAAAACTAACAGAAAGATGTTATCACAAAGGCAAGAGCTCAGAAAAAAAAAATCTTTACTTATTTGGGGGGAAAAAAAGAACATTTAAAGATGTACAACAATTTTAAGCAAGAATGAAAATTAAGCACTTAACATGGCAAAAAACCTAGTGTAAAAATGTCTGTAGTGAGTCTTAAAATTAGTTTAAAAGTTAAATCCAAAAGAAAATTTGATTACACAAATAAGGTTTTCAAATGTGTTTACTGAAAAGGACTATGAAACAATTTTATAATGTAATCTAGGTACACAATTGTAACCTATACATTAACAGAGAACAGGCAGTAGGAAAGAGAAAAAAGTGCTGTGAAAAGGGGCTGAACTCTCCATCTTACACAGGATGGAATGAAAGGCAGCACTTCGTTCTTATCTCCGATTATTACAGAACCAAAACTTGAAGAATGTCTTTGAAAAAACTTGATAGCAGCTACAAATACAATTAAAATCAGGATGTATACCTGCCACAGGACTACGGCTGATAAGGGGTAATAAGCAGCCCATTATCTCTCTCCCCATACCCTATTTTATTTTTCTGAGTATATTTATTTTTGCCTACCTTTCTCCATTAGAATGAGAACTCCTCGAGGAAAGTGAATTGGTTTTATTCACTGCTCATCCACGATACCCACAGAAAAAATATATATTTGTTTCTTTTAAGTTAGACATTTCCATGTAGGTAAAGCATATCATTTCCCCTTGATTTCTTTCCTTGGCTTAATACACAGTCTTTTTAACCTCTGAGAACAATTAGTCATTAAGGTTTTATTCTAGTATCTTCATGATTCCCATTTTTAAAGATCTAATTCATTATTCCATGTAGAATATAGTCTGCTGATATATTCAATAGTGGTTTAGGATTTTCTAGCATTATTTGTTAAATAATCATTTGTTTCCCACTGGTCTGTGGTGTATTTTTGACATTCAACACATTATGTATTAGGATCTTTTCCTTGGCTGTCTTTTTTTTTTTTTTATTACTCTTTTGGTTGAATTTTACATGATAGCCACCCTGTTTATATTTTTATATATTTAGCATATATGTTACTATTAAAAAGGACAGAACCTAATCTGTTTCAATTTATAATATTAAATAAAACATGGCAGTGCTATTTGTAGTAAAAAAAAAAATCTGAAAGTAATCTGAATAACCAACAAGAGAGAAGTGATTTTCAAAAATACAGTACATTCATACAATGGACTACAGGTTGAGCATCCCCAACCCGAAAATCCAAAATCTGAAATGCTCCAAAATCCAAAATATTTTAAGCACTGACATGATGCTCAAAGGAAATTCTCACTGGAGCACTGTGGATTTCAGATTTTCCAATTAGAGATGCTGAACCAGTAAGTATAGTGCAAATATGCTAAAATCTGAAAAAATCTAAAATCCAAAATACTTCCGTTCCCAAACATTTTAGATAAAGCATACTCAACCTGCACTATGCCTCAAACAAACCAAGCTAATGGCTACAGGTGAATCAACATCTCTATACACGAACATATTTTAAGTGACAGTCACTTCCCTGGTTTGGAAATAGCTCTGTCCAAAGAACAATTCTTTCGTATCCTGCGCTGGCTGCTGCCATGAGGGCCCCGTGATACACTAAAAATCTTATTTAGGAAGAATGTTCATGACACAATAAGTAAATAATCAGGACAGCTGAAAATGCAATCTGTGTCCAGTTTTGTTTTAAATCTCTGTGTGCATATTTTAAATGGTAAACAGAAAAGAGAACAAAACGCTGAAAGGTTTACAACATAATACAAATGCTTTTTTAAATTTTCTATAGTTTCTAAATTTCCTTCCATAAATTATACTTCCATATTAGTAATTTTTAAACCATCGCATTAAAGCCCCAGTGGAGAAGAGGTGAAAGTGCTTACTTTGAGATGTGTAACAGGCCAGGGACAGCCTGAGAGCCACAAAACAGAGCTGGGGCATCTTGATGTGGCCCACGCTAGCCTTGCTCTGGGTTAACCCCAGACAAACGTCATTGATCTCTGAGGACTGCAGATGCCTAAATCCTGTGATCCACCCACATCCTCGCTTGCCACACTGTCAGCCACACTCACCTCGTGGCCTCAGTCTTCGGACTTAGCCCAACCAGTTGCAGGACGTGCTATGTGGAATGGCCCTGTTGGTGTCCCTGTGAATAGACTCTGAGGGATGAGTTTTGCTGATACTTTTTCACGGCCATCCCTACCACTGTCGTGAAGTGAAGCCTTAGCTTGCCCGCAACGACTTGACGTGTATGCTCTATTTCACAGCCTTTTAAAACCATGAATCTCACCATACTTGGAAGAGAGATAGGAAGAAGAAGGGTATTTCAGGTCGCATGGTCTTTTCCCATAGTTTTCTGTGATCTGAGAAAACAGCCAGGTGAATAATCTCAAATTCATACCCTTTTCCTTCCTGTTTACTGCTGTTCACCCTATTACCCTGTTGTTTTACTTTATGGGCTATTGTTTGTTTGTTTTTAATAGGCATTTGGCTTGCCAGTTTCCATCACCTTTGCAGAGGCTGTAAATCCACATCTGTGATGTAGACTATGGGCTACTTGCTCCATGGACAAATGAGGGCCAGCTGTCTGGGAACCTCCCCATCCCTGTGGAAGAGGACAAAGCAAGGGATTGGTAATGCGCAAGAGTTGGCCGATCTGTCACCCTGTAGGACACCACCAACCATGTCCATGGGTGTAATTTCATCTGAGCCTCACGAACGCCCTCTCAGAAATCATCACCTCCAGTTTGAAGGTGAGGAAACCAAACCTTAAAGAGTTTCAAATTTGCTTGCAGTTACAGGACAGGCGAATGACAAAGCCAGGGACCAAGACTTCTAAATCCCTTTTCCACTTTTAAATCATAATTTTGATAGCATGGAGCTACTGTTAAATTTATTTATAAAGAGCCACAAACATCCTAGAATGAATGTTCACTCAAAGAGATGGATCCATATTTTCAAGGCCCTATTATCTGAGTTCACTATGGAGAAGTTGTAAATGCTGCTCATTAGAGCCCAGGCTGAAAAAAAGAAAATTCCTAATTGGCAGAGTTTGGAACAAATATAAATCTAAATTTAGATTTGGTTCTAGGGGTCATTTGCTAAGATCCAACATGACTATGGGTAGATTTCATCTACAGAATTACATAGATCACAAAGACAAGAGGCTACCAAGGATCAAAACCCAAACTAACAGGAACACAGAAATATAATTATTAAAATAAGAATGTAAAAAGAGGATAATTAAATAGATACCTAGTATATTTCCTGGGTAAATGGGGGGGGGGAAGATATCGGTGGTGGGATTTTTTGTAAAGATACTTAAAATTAGGTGACCCCACCAATAGACCTGTAATAGACTATCTTAAGCAGCATAACTTAATATTTTACATTTCTTACCAATCCTGACATACACATGTACATGCAAATTACACATTTGTGGTCCTTACACGTTGCTATTCACAATTACTCATTAATAGCTAATATATTGAGGAATCAGTACTTAATTTTGTACTGTGTCATGTTTGTTCAGGTTTATTTAACATCAAACAAATCAAAGCTAATGGCTATAGCTAAATTAACACCCATGCACATGAACGTACTTACAAGAAATATCACTTCCCTGGTTTGGAAACAGCAATGCCCAAGGAATTACTGCTCTCATAGCCCACCTGGCTGCCAGGGTGAGGGCATCCTGTTAGGTAGTTTCTATTGCTATAACATAATACCATGCACTGGGTAATCTATAAAGAATTGAGGTTTATTTAGCTCACAGTTCTGGAGTCTGGGAAGTCCAAGATCAGGCAGCCACATCTGGGGAGGACCTTCTTACTCTGTTATCTATAATGGAAGGGTAGGAGGATAAGAGAGCATGTGTGAAAGAGACACCAGGGGCTGGACTCTCTTCATAACAACCCACTCTCATGATGACTAGCTGGCTCCCATGATGGTGACATTAACCTATTTGTGAGGGCTCTACCCTCAATACCAATCACATCTTATTAGGCCCTATCTTCCAACACTATTGCATTGGGGATTAATTTTTCAATGCATAAACTTTAGGGGGGCATATTCAAACCATGGCAGGCAGGAACAGAGCACAGCTTGAATTTTAGTTCACTGAATGGCCAGCCTTGGTCATGCCCCTGAGTTCTGTTCTCATGGGTAGAATGGGGAGAACTGTAGCTATCCCTACAGATCTCACCGTTTGTGCAGGAAAGGCTTTATGGGGTCAGGGACCATGCCTATGTGTTTACCACCATGTACCTACCACATCATTGTGTTCAGTAAATATCTGTCAATAATCACACAAAATAATATTCAGGAAAGTTCTTGATAAATGATAAGGTATGATTCAGTTACTTGCTCTGACAATGATAGCTACCATTTACGTGAACAGGCCATGAATTAAGTTAAAGGTTTTACATATAATATCTCATTTGACATAATAATCTTCTAAGTTGAATGTTATTATTCATATTTTATAGATGAGGTGACTGATATTGCCCAAGGTCACAGAGCTGGAACTTGGGCCCAGAAGTGTGCAACTCCTATGCCCATGTACTTAGTCCCTCCCCCTTTCTGTCCTTAGCTTTTCAGGGGATTTTTCCAAGATTTATATATGTTTCCAAGAAGAACTGACTGTTCTTCATTCATTTGCTCATTCATTAATTCTCATAAATTCGTCATCTCACATATGGACAGAGCAGTGTGCTCAGTGCTATGAAAAAGCAATGACTCATAAGAGACAGCCCTTCCTTGAGCAACTTACAGTCTAGGTGGAGAAAAAAAGCCACATAGAGATAAGGAGTGAAATAATAATTCAGTGGTTAATAACTGTGCATAATGGTGATGTCAGGGGCCTCATCGTAATTGCCCTCTCCGGTATAACGGATGTTATGGCATCCAGGGAAGGATGTGGTCGTGAAGGTTTGGTCGTCTGGGAAAGTTTCTCAAAGGCATATGGACCCAAGCCGGCCCTTGCTCTTTAACCATGGTGTAAACTTGCTTTTGAAGATGGGAGTCAAAGGGGTGCTGTGCTGTAGAGACAGAAATTTGGGGTGCTATGGTGTGATCTTGGACAAGCTGTTAAGTTCTCCTCCTCCATCTGTGGAGTGAGATAACGATCGTGCCTCTCTCTTGAGTTGTGATGGGGATTAAGTGAGATAACTCACATGCAAACTGATGAGCCCACTCCAGCCACCGTAACCACTCAATGGTAGTGATGCTGGTTCATATCACTTTTCAACTCTTAGAGACAGAAGATTGTTTTTGTGCTGAGTTAAGGCGATTATTTAAAATTTTTGAGAAAAATGAAGAGGAAAGTCCCCTGTAGCTTCTATTTTCTTGCTAAAAATAAGTTATATTCATTAAGCATGCAAAGCAAATAGGAAAGTAAGAATTTCAGATGCTGACTTCAACTCTTTCCAATGCCAACAGTAAAACTTTAAGTGCCTTTCTATATATATATCATTTACATATTATTTGTTACATAAAACAAATGGGTAATTTTTAAAATCAAAGCTTTGTTCTTGGCACAATATTTTCTCCTAGCATTTTCCCTTAACAACCAAAATGGCTTACTAAAATAAAAAAAAGGGGGGGGAACCATATGTAGCAAGAAAGATTTCAAGAGGACATGTTAATGAGAAATTAGGATATACTCAGAAGAGGGATCTCAAACCCATTGCATGAGAAATAGTTAATAAGTCCAAGCATCTAGTATTAAAGCGAAGTGGCTTTAGGGTACCATAATCATCCTCTTCCATTATTAACAAGTTGTCATGTAGAAGAAGTAGAAGGCAGCTTGTTCTGCCTTGTTCCAGGGAGCAAAAAGTAGAACAATTTCTTTAAATTTTAAGAGAGCAGATTGGACTTAATGCTTAAAAATGAAAGGAGAAAGAAAACTACAGAAGCAAAATTACCCTTCCCAAGTTTCTAACAGTTATAGACAAATTGCTGGCTGCTGTAACAGACAATGAAATGCCCTTGATCACAGACTGGTTAAGCAGCTACCAAGGATGCTGCATTGGTCTGCTCATGGGGGTCCCCTCCCATCTACCCTGCCCCATCCATCCCTTCCCCACACAAGGGCCAGACTGATCTTTCAAAATGGAAATCAGCTAATGTACATATGCACATAAAATATTTTATCCAGTGGCTCTCAAGCTTGTCTTCACATTAGAATCACCTGAGCACCTTTTAAAATCCTGATACCCTGGCAGCACCCCAGACCGAATCAGAATCTCTGTGGGCAGGGTCCACGGCCCAGTATTTTCAAAGCTTGCTAGGTGACACCAGTGTGCACCTGGGTTGAGACTGATGCTTTAGTCCAAAGACCCAGATCCTTACACAGTTGCAAGACCCTCACAGAACAGCCCCCACCTGCCTTCCAGCCTCCCCTCCCATTCCCCTCTTCCCTCTCTCTCTACTTGCTTTCAAGTCCCACCAGCTTTCTCTGTTCCTCAATTATTTTCCCCCCTCTCATCACAGGACACTAGCAATGTGGTGCCACCTGCAGGGAACATCCTTCTCACTCCACCTGACCAGGCTACCTTTCAGCTACTGCCCGCTCTTCAGGTCTTCCAAGGTCCTTCTCAGTCCTCCTGTTTTGGATGGACTCTCTGCCTCTCCCCCACCTTACATGCTCTTAAAGCTCAGAAAAAGCTGACAAAGCACAAGGCACTGTCATTAATATAAACCTTATTTGTACAATCACTTGATCAATGATTGAACCCTCCATTCTAACGTGAGCTCCTGGAAAGGGTGGAAGCAGTGGGGTCTGTTTTGTTCACACTGAGTCCCCAGCATGAGCACAATGCCCGGCACACAGTGGACTGGATGGATGGATAAA
>CAUYRT010036205.1:0-59377 GCA_963574885.1 Lepilemur ruficaudatus
CTATGTATGCACTCTATGGACTACTTTGACAGAGTAGGTTTTTGAATGTAACAAGATAAGTCAACTTGAGTGGTAATATATTTTGGGAAATCAGCTCACTACAAATTGTGACTGTAAACATTGTACTGTAAATGCTTTGTAGTTTACCCCCAATTAAAAAAAAAACAGTAAGTACTTCAATGAAGTACTTCCATGTAAATGTGTACAGACATACACAAACAAGGTGGAATGTGCATTGCTTATGTGTTTTTTTCTTCTCTGACAACAGAAGCAGCATGTAGAGTTTGCTGTCAAAAGCACTTAAGACACACTTAGTTTCATCATAAAGAAGTTTCTTAGCAAACCCTATCCCTAAACCTATGGCTAACACTAACACTAACCCTAACCCTAACCGTAACAGTATCCTAGAAGTGCCTTGTGTATTTGCTAGCTATTCTCTGAGAGGTTAAACAGTGTATAGATTTTCTTGTCAACTGCCAATAAAAAAGTAAGTACTTCGATGAAGTACTTACATTTAAATGTGTACAGACCTACACAAACAAGGTGGAATGTGCATTGCTTATGTGTTTTTTCTTCCCTGACAACAGAAGCAGCATGTAGAGTTTGTTTTCAAAAAAATTTAATACAAACTAAGTTCCTTCATAAAGAAATTTCTTAGGAAACCCTAACCCTAATCCTCACAGTAACACTATCCCAGAACAGCCTGGCCTATTCGCTTGCTATTCTCTCAGAGTTAAAACAGTGCAAAGAGTTTCTTGTCAAACGCAGATGAAAACCATATGGTCTTTGATAAACTACTTCCATGTAAATATGTACAGACTTACACACACAAGATGCAAGTTGCAATGTGCGTTGCTTATGTATTTGTTCTTCTCTGACACGAGAAGCAGCGTGTACAGTTTACTGTCAAAAGCACATAAGACACACTAAGTTCCTTCATAAAGAATGTTTAAGCAAACAGTAACCAGAACCCTATTACAAATCCTAACCCTAACAGCATCCTAAAAGTGCCTTGCCACTATTCTCTTAGAGGTTAGGAGATGTAGAGTTTCTTGTGAAATGATAATGAAAAAAGTAAGTCCTGTGAGTAAGTGCTTCTAAGTAAATGTGTACACACCTATAGCAACAAGCTAGAAAGTGCATTGCTTATGTGTCTGTTGTTCTCTAAGGACAGAAGCATTATATAGAGTTTGCTGTCAAAACCACCTTAGACACACTTAGTTCCCCCATAAAGAAATTTGCTAGCAAACGCTAACCCTGAAACGAACCCTAACCCTAACTGTATCCTAGAAGTGCCCTGTGCATTCGCTTGCTATTCTCTGAGAGCTTAAACAGTGTGTAGATTTTCTTGTCAACTGCAGATAAAAAAGTAAGTACTTCGATGAAGTACTTACATTTAAATGTGTACAGACCTACACAAACAAGGTGGAATGCGCATTACTTATGTGTTTTTTCTTCTCTGACAACAGAAACAGCATGTAGAGTTTGCTTTCGAAACAACTTAAGACAAACTAAGTTCCTTCATAAAGAAGTTTCTTAGAAAACCCTAACCCTATCCCTCACGGTAACACTATCCTAGAACTGCCTGGCCTATTCACTTGCCATTCTCTCAGAGTTCAAACAGTGTGCAGAGTTTCTTGTCTAACACAGATGAAAGCAGTACATTTTTGATGCACTGCTTCCATGTAAATATGTACAGAATTACAGAAACAAGATGCAAGTTACAAGGTGCGTTGCTTATGAGTTTGTTCTTCTCTGGCAACAGAAGCAGAATGTACAGTCTACTGTCAAAAGCACATAAGACACACTGAGTTCTTTCATTAAGAAGCTTCTAAGGAAAGCCTAACCCTAACCCTAACAGCATCCTACAAGTGCCAAGCCTCTATTCTCTTAGAGGTTTGGCAGTGTGTATAGTTTCTTGTGAAACGCAGATGAAAAAAGTGAGTTCTGTGAGGAATACCTCTAAGTAACTGTGTACAGATCTATAGCAACAAGCTAGAAAGTGCATGTCTTATGTGTTTGTTCTTCTCTGAGGACAGAAGCATTATATAGAGTTTGCTTTCAAACCAATTGGACACACTCAGTTCCCTCATGAAGAAGTTTGTTAGTAAAGGCGAACTCTAACACTAACACTATCGTAGAAGCGCCCTGCTTATTCACTTGCTATTCTCTAGAAGTTCGGCAGTGTGTAGATTTTCTTGTGAAACACAGATGTAAATTGATTTCTGTGATGAAGTACTTCTAAGAAAATGTGCACTGACCTACACCACAAGCCAGAAAGTGTATTGCTTATGTGTTTGTTCCTCTCTGAGAATAGAGGCAGCATATAGAGTTTGCTGTCAAAAGCAATTAAGACACACTAAGTTCCTTCAAGAAGATGTTTCTTAGCAAATCCAAGCCCTAACCCTATTGCTAACCCTAACACTAACCCTAACCCTGACAGTATCCTACAAGTGCCTTGCCAATGCGCTTCCTATTCTCTGAGAGCTTAAACAGTGTGTAGATTTTCCTGTTAACTGCCGATAAAAAAAAATTCTTCGATGAACTCCTTCCATGTAAAGGTGTACAGACCTACACAAACAAGGTGGAATATGCATTGCTTATATGTTTTTTCTTCTCTGACAACAGAAGCAGCATGTAGAGTTTGCTTTTGAAACAACTTAAGACAATTTAAGTTCCTTCACAAAGAAGTTTATTAGGAAACCCTAAGCATAACCCTCATGGTAACACAATCCTAGAACTGCCTGGCCTATTCACTTGCTATTCTCTCAGAGTTGAAACAGTGTACAGAGCTTCTTGTCAAACACAGATGAAAACACTACATTCTTTGATGCACTACTTCCATGTAAATATGTACAGAATTACACAAACAAGGTGCAAGTAGCAAAGTCTGTTGCTTATGTGTTTTTCTCTGACAACAGAAGCAGCATGTAGGGTCTACTGTCAAAAGCACATAAGACACACCGAGTTCCTTCATTAAGAATCTTCTAAGCAAACCGTAGAGCTAACCCTAACCCTACCAGCATCCTACAAGTGCCAAGCCTGTATTCTCTCAGAGGATTGGCAGTGTGTATAGTTTCTTGTGAAACGCAGATGAAAAAAGTGAGTTCTGTGAGGAAGTATTTCCAAGTAAAAGTGTACAGACCTATAGAAACAAGAGAGAACGTGCATCGCTTATGTGTTTGTTCCTCTCTGAGGACAGAAGCATTACATGGAATTTGCTGTAAAAACAACTTTGGACACACTCAGTTCCCTCATGAAGAAGTTTCTTAGGAAACGCTAACACTAACCCTAACTCTATCGTAGAAGCACCCTGCTTCTTCGCTTGCTCTTCTCTTAGAAGTTGGGCAGTGTGTAGATTTTCTTGTGAAACACAGATGTAAATTGATTTCTGTGATGAAGTACTTCTAAGAAAATGTACACTGACCTATACCACCAAGCGAGAAAGTGCATTGCTTATGTGTTTTTTCTTCTCTGAGGATAGAGGCAGCATATACAGTTTGCTGTCAAAAGCACTCAAGACACACTAAGTTCCTTCACAAAGAAGTTTCTTAGCAAATGCTAACCCTAACTCTAACCCTCCCTAACCCTAACCCTTCTAACGCTAACCCTAATGCTAACCCCTAACCCTAACCCCAACCCTAACCCTAACAACCTTAACCCCTAATGCTAACCCCTAACCCTATCCCTCACCCTAACCTCAACCCTAACCCGTAACCCTAACCGCCCTATCCCTAGCCCTAACCCTAACCCTCTAGCTCTAGTGCTACCACTGGAGGTGGCTCCTGTACTGGTCCCGACACTTCCTTTGAACCTGGCCCTGGTGCAGCCCGGAGATAGAGGGGCAGACCCAGGGCTACAGGGGACTCTGGCTTCACAGCAGTAAGCAAATCTGCTGGATGTGGAGGAGCTGGCTCTAGAGCCAGCACTGGAAATGCCTGTCACTCTGGACATTGAATTGGTTCTGTAAAGGAAAAATTGGTGACCACCATCAATCACTTCCCACTAGACTTTCTAAACTCAAAAATGACCTCATTGCATCTAAGAAAATTTTAGACCCAAAACACCACCCCTAGGAAGTGTTCCGGACTGCAGTCTTCCATGTGTTTCTGCCTTAGTAGGCTCCACATGCTCCAGATGGGCAGGAACAATGTGCACACGATGCTCCAGGTCCAAGGCAGCCAAGGTGACCAGCACACAGGCCACCTCAGGCTTGATGGACAGTTCAGGGGCTGCTACAAACCTGCTGGTTGTTGGTCTGTCCAGGTGACCAACACGGAAGAGACCCTGGTGGGAGCGGCGAGTGGGCAGCAGAGTCAGAGGCCTGCCCTGTCCTCCCAGAACTCCCGTGTGTAGTTCTGGGCCCACACCGGCTGCTGCCTGGCTAGAGAACAGCCCATCCCAACGCCAGCGCTCTGTGCTGCTCTGGAAGGGGCACACTGGGTCACACGGCAGGAAGGTGAGGACCCCTGTGGGCCTCAGCTTCCCACTGCCATTCTCTTCCTGAAGGCCTAGGGCACACAACCCCATGGGCCCCTGGGCACTTAGGCCTGTGGCTTCAGACAGACGAGTGAGCAGGTTTCTCATCAGGACTTCGGGTCTAAGCCCTGGTGCTGGGTCTGGGGGGGTGGATGCGGGACGAGACACAGAGCTGGGGCGCGACTGCACCAGGAGGGGTCCCTTGGGCATCAGCTCTGAGCTCAGGCTCTCCTCGCCTTCACAGGGCCCTGGGGCCACATCCACAGCTGTCTTTGACTCTTTTTCTCTTATCAGGGAAGCCTCAGACCTCAGCCCTCCCATGGACATTATAAGGTGGGTGAGACCCAGGGTCCTTTCGTTTCTCCCCAGCCACAGTCCACAGACTCCCCCGTAATTTGGGGGGGCAAGAGGTTCTTTTCTCAGAGAGCAAATCAAGACCTGAGAAAGCCAACTGCATTGAGAAATGATATCATACTGTAGTTTATTACCTAAATATGCAAACAACAAAGTTGCAAAACAGTCAACTTCTAAGATGCCAAATGTTTTCAATATAAAGAACATTACTCCATACAACTGATGCCAACATCACCTGCAATGCACTTACAGTTTTATCACAAAGAGTCTCCCCATTTTATTCATGCATCTTACATTTTAGTGTCTTTAATGTTCATTGTAAGAGCTCATGAATGATGGCCACCTAATTTAGAAACACCTTTTGTACCTTTGAGGCAGCAACGATTGAATACAGTCTTTCACAAAAACACTAGGAATAATGGCATAGCATCAAGTAATTTAAAATTGAATTAACAATATTTCATTTTCCAAAAAAAATAAATTTTCTCCCCAATTCTCAGTATCTATAAAAAATACAAATTTTTAATGCAAAAAGTATACTCTAAATATAACTCTCCATAAAAATCAATCTCCTGCTGTTTTTAAACATACACATGTATTCAAAAATGATTTAAACTTTGCATTCTCTATCACCAAAATTCTACTTAAGAGTAATGTCTGAAAGTACTAGCATCTTAGTTGTACTGTCAGTCCTCTGGTATTTTTTTAGACATGACTTTTAATTAAATATGTTTTCAAATTATAACATATGTAAAGTATCTTTCTGTATAACCTCTGGTGTTTACCAAGCTGTGTTACTGAATGAAGGTTTTTCTCAAGTCATTATATTTGTAGAGTGTCTCTCCAACCTAAATTATCTTAATTTAAGTAAAGTTTGAGCATTCAATGGAGGATTCCCCCCACTACAAATTCTCTCGTGCACAATAAAACCTGTGATAAAAGTAAAGGTATTGTGCCACTCTTTATAGTTATAACTTTTTTAGTATAAATACTGTTGTGCATTTTCAAATTTTTATGCTCTGAAAGCTGTTTTGATACTGGTTACATTTATATCAGTTACCCAGTAGGACTCTCTGGTGTTGAGTAATATGTGATCAGTTATTAAAGGCTACACCACTTTATTTACATCTGTATTATTTTGTCCATCTATGCATTCTCTCACGTACACGAAAACAAAAGCACCAGGTAAAGCATTTGCACCATTTTCCACTTTTGAATGGTTTCTTTCAAAACTTACAAAGGTTTGAAAGGTGGTTAAAGATTTTGTCACATTCTTTGCATTTATAGGGTTTCTTTCTAATATGAATTATCTTATATGAAGAAAAGTGTGAGTACTGGATACAGGCCCAGCCACATTGTTCACATTTCTAAGGTTTGTCTCTGGTTGAATTCCCTCACGTATAGAAAGTTTTGAGCATAAGTTAAAAGCTTTGCTAAAGTCTTTACATTTGCACGGTTTCTGTCCAGTGTAAATTCTCTTTTGCTTAGTAGGGTATGAGTGCTGACTGAAGGCTTTCCCACACTGTTCTCATTTGCAGGGCTTCTCTCCAGGATGAGTGCTCCTATGTATGGAAACATGTGAGTCCTGGGTAAAGGCTTTGCCACATTCTTCACATTTCTATGGTTTCTCTTCAGCATGAATCTTCTTATGTCTTTTAAGATTAGAGCAACAGCGAAACGCTCTGCCACACTGTTCACACTTGTAGGGTTTCTCTCCAGTGTGAATTGTCTTGTGTCTAATGAGGCTTGAGGACCGCATAAAGGCTTTGCCACATTCTTCACATTTGTACGGCTTCTCTCCAGTATGAATTCTCATATGTCTAACAAGGCACGAGGACTCCGTAAAACGTTTGTCACATTGTTCACACTTGTACAGTGTATCTCCAGTATGAATTATTTTATGTCTTTTAAGCTCTGAGCAACAGTGATAAGCTTTGCCACACTGTTCACATTTGTACGGTTTCTCTCCAGTGTGAATTCTCTTATGTGTTTTAAGTCTTGAGCAACGGCTAAAACCTTTACCACATTCTTCACATTTGTAGAGTTTCTCTCCAGTATGAATTGTCTTATGAGTTTTAAGGTATGAGGACCAGTTAAAGACTTTCCCACATTCTTCACATTCGTAGGGTTTCTCTCCAGTGTGAATTATCTTATGACTTTTAAGTTGGGAGGGCCAGTTAAAGGCTTTGCCACATTCTTCACATTTGTACGGTTTCTCTCCGGTATGAATTGTCTTATGACTTTTAAGGTGTATGTAACAGTTAAAGACTTTCCCACATTCTTCACATTCATAGGGTTTCTCTCCAGTATGAACTATCTTATGACTTCTAAGTTGTGAAGGCCAGTTATAGGCTTTGCCACATTCTTCACATTTGTAGGGTTTCTCTCCAGTATGAATTATCTTATGACTTTTAAGCTGTGAGGGCCAGTTAAAGGCTTTGCCACATTCTTCACATTTGTAGGGTTTCTCTCCAGTATGAATTGTCTTATGACTTTTAAGTTGTATGGAACAGTTAAAGGCTTTGCCACACTCTTCACATTTGTAGGGTTTCTCTCCAGTATGAATTATCTTATGACTTTTAAGTTGTGAAGACCACTTAAATGCTTTCCCACATTCTTCACATTTGTATGGTTTCTCTCCAGTGTGAATTCTCCTATGTGCAATAAACGGTGAGGACCAGTTAAAGGCTTTGCCACATTCTTCACATTTGTATGGTTTCTCTCCAGTATGAATTCTCTTATGTGTTTTAAGTTGTGAGAAACAGGTAAAAACTTTGCCACATTCTTCACATTCATAGGGTTTCTCTCCAGTATGAATTATCTTATGGCTTTTAAGTTGTGAGGACCAGTTAAAGCCTTTGCCACATTCTTGACATTTGTATGGTTTCTCTCCAGTATGAATTCTCTTATGTGCAGTAAAGAGTGAGAACCGGTTAAAGGCTTTGCCACATTCTTCACATTTGTACAGTTTCTCTCCAGTATGCATTCTCTTATGTTTTCTAAGTTGTGAGCGATAGCTAAAAGCTTTGCCACATTCTTCACATTTGTAGGGTTTCTCTCCAGTATGAATTCTCTTATGACTTTTAAGTCGGGAGGACCGGTTAAAGGCTTTTCCACATTCTTCACATTCGTAGGGTTTCTCTCCGGTATGAATTCCCTTATGACTTTTAAGTTGTGAGAACCAGTTAAAGGCTTTGCCACATTCTTGACATTTGTAGGGTTTCTCTCCAGTATGAATACTCTTATGTGCAGTGAAGTGTGAGGACCGGTTAAAGGCTTTGCCACATTCTTCACATTTGTACGGTTTCTCTCCGGTATGAATTCTCTTATGTGCAGTTAGGTGTGAGGACCGGCTAAAGGCTTTGCCACATTCTCCACATTTGTAGGGTTTCTCTCCAGTATGAATTCTTTCATGTATTTTAAGTTGTGAGCAACAGCTAAAAGCTTTGCCACATTCTTCACATTTGTAGTGCTTTTCTTTGGTATGAATTATCTTGTGATGTTTAAGTTGTGAGGACCAGTTAAAGGCTTTGCCACATTGGTCACATTTGTACAGTTTCTCCCCAGTATGAATTCTCTTGTGTCCAGTAAGGCCTGATAACCACTTAAAGGCTTTACCACATTCTTCACATTTATAGCGTTTCTCTCTGGTATGGATTCTTTTATGTACATACAGGTTTGAACAGTGTTTAAAAGCTTTGCCACATTCTTCACATTTCCACAGTTTCTCTGCAGTATGAATTCTCTTCTGCAAATTAAGTGTTGAGCACAGGCTAACAGCTTTGCCACGTTCTAAACATTTGTATGGTTTCTCTCCGCTATGAATTCTCTTATGCTTAGGAAGGCTTGAGGTGTGATTAAAGTTTGTGCCACATTCTGTGTACTTGTTGGGTTTCTCTTCCGTGTGCATTCCCTGATGTACAGAAAGGGCTGAGTACCTGTGAAAGGCTTTGCCACATTCTTCACGTTTGTTTGCTTTCTCTCCAGGATGAGTTCTCTTATGTTCAGTAAGGTATAAGCACTGATTAAAGACTTTGCCATTGTCTTTCAATTTGTAATATTCCTCTGTATTAGAAATTATTTTACATTTAGTAATGTGTGAGCATTCGTTACAGGCTTTCCCACATTCTTTACATTTAAAAACGTCCCCTACAGTATGTCTCACCTTATGTCTATTTAGACTTAACAATTCCCTGAAGACTTTCAAACATTCATCACACTGGAAGATTTTGCTACACGTAGTCCTTGAAGATTGGTTATGTTCATTATAGCATCCTTTCTGCTCCTTATGCTCACCCACACTTTCCCAGTCTTTTGTTAATTGTAGATTCTCAAGGCCACAGCTTCCATATCTTCTTGGTATCCCTTTTGGGAATGAACATTTTATATGCTGCTCTGGCAAACAGTGTTGGGTAGAATGGGGAGGCACAGCTAAAAAAATTTTAAAAATAACAAATAATTCCCCTTGTTTCTTTTTTTCATAATCAGATATAAATATTACAAATTTAAAGTGTAAAATTATATGAAGCTCATTAGCAGGATGGCATGATACAATATGTAGGCTCTAATTCTCTTTTAGATTAAAAAATATGGAAAATTGGTCGGGCGCAGTGGCTCACGCCTGTAATCCTAGCACTCTGGGAGGCCAAGGCGGGTGGATTGCTTAAGGTCAGGAGTTCGAAACCAGCCTGAGCAAGAGTGAGACCCCATCTCTACTATAAATAGAAAGAAATTAATTGGCCAACTAAATATATATAGAAAAAATTAGCCGGGCATGGTGGCGCATGCCTGTAGTCCCAGCTACTCGGGAGGCTGAAGCAGAAGGATCACTTCAGCCCAGGAGTTTGAGGTTGCTGTGAGCTAGGCTGACGCCACGGCACTCTAGTCTGGGCAACAAAGGGAGACTCTGTCTCAAAAAAAAAAAAAAAAAAGGAAAATTATACTTACCAGATTGCTTTTGTGGGAATTCTAATAACCAGAGAAGAGTTCACAGAACAGGTGAGGGCAATGCCAAAAGCAACATACAAGAGAAAGAAAACTTGTTATATTTACCCTCCATGGCCTTTCCTCTTTCTTAATACAGCATGGTGCACATAGAAGTATATTCCCAAATCCCAGCTTCTCTCTCAAAAGAGAAGGAAAATGTTGGCTGTCATTCCAGTTTTTAGGAGCCCTTCCAAAGACTGGTTTCTGTCTCCCATAACAGAGTTCTGGAAAGGATCATGCTATTATTTGAAAGACAGAGTGTGCTGAAACCAAAGGTAAAAGATTGTTACAGCAGCAGGGAGATTTCAGTACCACAGATGGAGAAGAGTTATAGCATATGATGACAGGCTCCGAAGAAGAAACATGGGAAAGTTCCTTAAATGGAAAATAAACCAAAAATGTCACAGAAGAAACATGCTCAGAACAGATTTGAGGCTCCTCTCCAGGACAGTGAATTGGTATCAGAGTCCCCCAGGACAAAGCCACTTGATGAAGTCTGTGAAAGCTGATTTTAATTCTCAAATCTCAACCAAAGATTACAACACATACAAAATGTCAGGGTAACATATCTCAATCAAAAAAACAAAATAACAAGAAATCAACCACAAAGCACTGAAGATGTATAAATTACCTGAAAAAATCAAAAATAACCATCTGAATGATGCTTAATGTGTGATATTGGAACAATACTGAACATTAAGTGAAATCAGGAAAATAAGAATAACAAAAAGAAGCAGAAGGAAACATACACTGTTCAGCTGAGGCATACAATAACAAATGACTGAGAAATTCTCAAAGGTAAGAATAAATACATAAACACATTGATAAGCTCAACACACTTCATCTAGGAAAAACACCAAAGGACCATAAGGAACAGATTATATACAAAATTTTTAAAGTCACACACAACCAGATAATCTTGAAAGCAGCAAAAGAAAATTGATGTTATCTATAAGCATGCTTCTTAGAGATTACTAGTGGATTTATCAACAGAAAACTTGTATGCCAGAAAATAGTTGGGTGATATAATCAAAGTGCTAAATAAATGAAAACTTCAAAGCAGATCTATATCCTTCAAAACTGCCCTTCTAAATGAAGAAAAATAAAGATTTCACAAGATAATTACATACAGAAAAGGTTTATTACCCACAAGAAATTCCAAAGGGAGCCGCTTGCATTAAAAATAAAACAATGCTAGAAAACAACACACAATTATATGAAACGAAATAACTCTATGGGAAAGACATGGAAGTATATCTAAGTAAAATTCGCTAGTATCATAATGATGGTGCAGAAAACATTTTTATTCATATCTAAAATTTGAAGACAAAAACAGAAAAATCACACCACACCTCTGTTAACAGGTATACAACAAGATATAATTGGTGACATCAATAACAAAGATGAGGCAGATGTAAAGAGGAAAAATTTTTGTATGTGGCTAAATTACAGCTGTTAACATTTCAAAATATATTGCTGTAACTATAAGAAGCACTGTGTTGTCATCATGGTAACCATAATGAAAATACCTATGGTGATACACTAAAATAATGACAAAGGAGTCAAAGCATGTCACTACACAAATCAATGAGACACAAAGCACAATAATAAGAGAAAAAGGAGCAAGAGAACTACAACAATAAAAATACAATTGATAAATTAGCAAGAGTAAGTCCTTACCTTTCAGAAATTTATATCGATATTCATAAAGTAAACTTATCAAAGGAAATACATGCAATAAAGACAGGGATTTAAGAAAATACTCATAAAAACATCCGACTATATACTGTCTGCAAGAGATTCACCTTCTATCAAATGAGAAAATACGGAATAAAATTGGCAGGACATAAAAAGACATTCCATGCAAATGTTTATCAAATGAGAATAGGGGATGTCAAAATTAAGCACAATATAATTTAGTCAAAACTGGTCTTATTTCATACAATATACTTTAAGTCAAAACTGTCTCAAAAGACAAAGAATGATATTAAATAATAACAAAAGGGTCCATTCACTGGAAGCCTATGATTTTTTACATTTCCGTGTGTGTGTGTGTAAAATAAAGTTTGCCAAACATGTAAAGCAAACATTGACAGAATTAAAGCTAGAAATACATAGTAATGTCATAATGGTAGGATCCATCAATACTCCACTTTTGGTACTGAATAATAATGCAAGACACAATACTAAATGAGGGAACAGAGAACTTGAAAGCACTAAGAAACAATTATGCCTAATAGACATGTAGATAGCACTCCATGCAACAGAATAAAAAATCTTATCAATAGCTCAAAAAACATTCTCCTGGATAGAACAAGTGTTATGCCACAATACATTTCTCTACAAGATTTATAAACATTAAAACTATTACAGACAATTTTCTGTGACTGAAATGGAATAATACTACAAATCAGTAACAGATGGAAAAGCAGAATATCCAAAGTAAATGGAAACTAAGTGATTTAGTCTTGAGAATGCTCTTCAACGGTTGAGATGCTCTGACTAATTTTAAGATGTCCCTACTGCCCAAAGTGATCTATAAATTCAATGCCATCTCTTCAAAATTCTCAAGGTTAAAATTTTTTAGAAAAAGAAGTTAGAAAATCAGATGGAATGCCAAAGTAGCATGGAGAGCACAGCAATCTTGGAAAGAGAAATAATGTTGGAGGCATCCCATTTTCTGACTGGAAGACATGCTACACAGGTAAAGTAATCAACACAGTCTGCTGCTGGCATGAAGTCAGACAACTAGATGATGAAACGAAAAAGAACAGATACAAAACCCTCACGAACATGGTCAAACGGAGAGTTATTCGCACATCCATATTTATCGCAGCATTATTCATAAAAGCCAAGATATGAATACAACCCAAATCTGATTCATAAAACGAATGAATATAACTTGATATATAAAAATAATGGAGTTGGCCGGGCACGGTGGCTCACGCCTGTAATCCTAGCACTCTGGGAGGCCGAGGTGGGCGGATTGCTCAAGGTCAGGAGTTTGAGACCAACCTGAGCAAGAGCGAGACCCCGTCTCTACTAATAATAGAAAGAAATTAATTGGCAAAACTAAATATATATAGAAAAAATTAGCCAGGCATGGTGGTGCATGCCTGTAGTCCCAGCTACTTGGGAGGCTGAGACAGAAGGATCGCTTCAGCCCAAGGAGTTTGAGGTTGCTGTGAGCTAGGTTGATGCCACGGCACTCTAGCCCAGGCAACAGAGTGAGACTCTGTCTCAAAAAAAAAAAAAAAAAAAAATTAGAAACATATTTTAGTTCCATAGAGCCACACTTCCCAACTCTGAATTTCCTTTGTAATTTATTCAGTGATTTGGTTTGACTTGGTAAAGCTGACTGCTTATGACTTGTGCTGACCTTAAAATCCCTCAACTGTCTTCAGAGTGACTAATTATTGATTTGGGGTAAAGACTATTTAATTAAATAGATACCAGGAAGAGATGGTGTTTCCGTATAGAGAGAAATGGCTGAAGGTGATTATTAAATTTGTTTTCCTTGTGGAATCTTGATAAAGTCATTGTTAATTTATATTTTCTTCCTTGGGACATGCCTATCAACTCATTTGTCTCCTTTTCTGACATTGTCACACCATTGGGATGATGCCTGTTTACTTGAGATGCCTGACATTTCTCAAAGAGTTGCCTTGACATGTATACTAATAAAGCTCAATTATCAAAAGATTAATAATTTATTGGGAAAGGTCATATATGAGAGAATGACTCATGTTTTGATATTTGAAACTTACTTAGCTGGTTAAAATAAATTAGCCTGACCCTTATCTGCTGGTATACAATGGTCAACTCAGACACTAGTCAATGGAGCAAATACTCTAACAGATATATGCTTCCATTACAAACATTAAATGATTTTATCCCATAAGAAAATGATTATTGAATGTTCATCAGATTTCAAGCACTGTAATAGGGCCTAGGAATGTTCTGGTGAATAAAACTCGGTGAATTCCTTCTCTCAAACACTTTACAGCTAAGTGTAAAGTGTGATATAGTGAAAGAGCACAGTATGTAAGCAGTGGGGAAGGAAGCAATCTCAGGCAGAGAAGTGACCCAGAGAAAGAGCGTACTATGGGACTAATGAAGTAAACATAGAATTGCCAGAAGAATTCACACCTGTACTTGTATGTAAGGGTTGACATTAGTTAGCCGGGTTAAGAGACGTGGATGAGATGGGGATGGGAGGATGATTCCAGGAATTAGAATTCATTTGTTGAAAGGGAGTCAAGAGAGAAAATTACACCATTCCTGATGAACTACTCTTGCTTTTCCAATTCATGTTTTGGTCAAGGCTTAAGAGACTTCTCATGTTCTTCACAAACATTATAATGTGAATTAAGAAAGAAATCCAAGTGCTTCCATAATAATGTATAACCTGCTTTCATAACTAATTTATTCCTTTAATAGATTCAGTATTTTCTGTTTATGAATGATAAAAATATTTACCTTGATCATGTTGTTACAGTTGGAAGAGCTTCCATAAGGGACCTCTCTGGGAGACTCATATTAAATAAATTAGGAATGTGAGTTCAGCCTGAGTTTCACACTCTCCAATTCTAATGTCATTGCTTTTTTCTGATAAGATAGTGAAAGTCAATTTCTTCTTGGTCCAGATCACTTTTATTTCTTAACATGGACTCCTTGTTGTAGTTTAAACATAGCCATTCTCTTTACCTAAGGCTCATCCATTTCCACATCCATAACTACTCTCAGACTTGTCTTCCTGTCATGGAGATTTCTGCCATTCGCTTTGGTCCATCAGTATTCTATGCAATTTTCAAAGGTTAGTTCAATTCTTCCTTTGTACAGCTACCTTTAACTAAAGGAGCTCACAGAGTTCTTGTCCTAGTTTTAAGCTTTCTTATATCTCTAATCAAACACAGTATTTTTATCATATGGTGACTGAAGTAATCTTTTAAATATATCACACATATTGGGTAACCATTCTCACATTATACCCTTCAATGACTGCATGCTGCATTGAGAATAAAAGCTAAATTCCTACTCATGATCTGAAAGACCCTATAAAATCTGGCCCATGCTGATGTCTCCATTTATTGCCACAAGAGCATTTATCACATTTTATTTTAATTGTTTATTTCTTTGTCTATATTCTACACTCACTTACTTAATCCATATCTCCCTATCCTATAAGCTTTTAATATATATTAAGTTCTTTGTGTCACTAGGGAGCAGCATAGTCCCAGAGAATATTACATTCCTGGTATATAGTAGGCATTTAACAAATCTTAGTTGAAATTTGGCAAGTATTTTTACATGTACGCACATGCATGCATGCACATTTGAGTTTATCCTGAAATTAACTCCTTTTCCATCTGTTTCTGAATATGGCAATGGCACTGCCATACACCTGTAGGTCTATTATTGCCATTTCTCTTTCTCTTAACCTCTACCCATTTCATAAGTAGGTAGAAAGCACTATCTTTAAAATATATCTTAAACCTTTTTCTCTCCATTTGGATTTTAATCAATATAATTTATACTACATTGATCACTCATCAAATTTACTCAGTAAATTTTATATTAGTCTGCTCGGGCTGCCATAACAGAATATCAAAGGCAGGATGGCTTAACAACAGAAATTTATTTTCTCACAATTTTGAAGACTGGAAGCTGAAGATCGATGTGGCAGAAAGGTTGGTTTCTGCTGAGACCTCTCTTCCTGGCTTGCAGATGATGACCTTTTTGTTGTGTCATTGTGCTCACATGGCCTTTCCTCTGTGTATACATGTCCTGGCTCCTGGTGTGTCTTCTTCCTCTTATATGAACACCAGTCCTATTTCATTAGGGTCCTATCCTTATGCCCCCATTTAACCTTAGTTATCTCCTTAAAGGCCCTATCTCCAAATATAGTCACATTGCAGGTTAGGGCTTCAGTATATGAACGGGGGTGCTCACAATTCAGTCACTAACCACCTTCTCATGTGGCTCCCTACTTCCACTCTTACCTGCTCCAACCCATTTTCCACTTGTCACACAGGTGATTTTCTTAACACTTAAATTGCATGCTTGCATTTTTCTAATTAAAACCACAAGGCTTTTCAATAATCCTTAGAATTCGACACCAATATCTAGGCCTGGCCTAAAAACCACATATCGGCTGATTCCTGCTTAATTCCCTAAATTCATCTTGGGCTACTTCTCCTTTAGGTACATCCTTAGCTTACTTTGCCTCAGTTCTTTGTACTTCTGTTCTCCTTCTCAGAAAGTTCTTCACCCAGAGCTTTTGGTTTTCAAGTCTCAGCTCAGATATTACTGTTGCAGCCTTGTTCCCACCTTATATGAAGTGGATGCCCTCCAACTGAATGGCAGCCATTTAGCCATGTTTTGGATGGTACAAGCTACTCTTTGTCTGTAGGCTGAGGACTGGAGGATGCGACCCTGAGAGGTACATTTCAGCTTTCGAGTCCAATGTTTTTGTATTGCTACCAAGAAAACAACTATTTATGAAGAGATGTTTCTATTCTGCTGAAATACATCCAATCTAAGTAACAGAAGGTAATTAGCAAAGAATCTAATCAGCAGCATTGCTTTAGTGCCCATCATTAAAAAGCTTAACTGTTGCACCATTTTTCTTTTCTGCTTTATGAAGAATTCATTTATGTACCATTTCAATGCTATTGTAATTGTGAGTGAGTTTTATGGGGGAATTAAATTACTGGCCTCAATTTTACAACACAAACATTACCTGCAGCCTTCTATAACCCAGCCACAGGAGAAAATAGAGGGAAAAAAAGGAAAAATTATCATAAAAGTACTGATGCTAGAACTGAACTTTGATGCTCATCGGTTTGATTGATCTGAGGCACCACATTAAGATTTCAAGCCATGTGTTATAAAACCTCCTTTTTATTTCTATGACTTTTTTTCTTGTATCCAAATCTTAATAGCTATACACTAGGGAGGACGAATGCAACTTGGAAGACTGAATATTTAAAAGACACAAAATGTCAATTCGTAAATATTTGAGCATTTGGTTGACATCTCATTTTAAGAATAGAGTTGCCAAAACTGTTCTCACTAATGAAAAAAAAAAATTCAAGTGATTCACGTAGCTGGGGGCAACTGCAGTTATCTTTATAGAGAAAGGTCAGTGTCTTAAGATGAATACAATTCACTCAATAAATTATTTATTAGCAATTTTGTCTTGCAACTATATTAAATACATGTGCAAATCATGTATTTAAGGAGCTTTATCTAGAATGAGAAGGCAGACATTTCTTTCAAGAACTGCTGATTTCAATCTACCAAAAAAAATAAAAAATTGGAAACAAAAACAAGACAAATCTTGCCCTTTTTCCCCATCAAGTATCATTTAATACATAAGTTTAGCTACTGTGGGCTATTCTTTGTCTCTCCATACACATAGGATTTTTTTCCTTGTCTATGTTTCTTTTCTTCTCTATCTCTCCCCCATTGCTTGATTATTATATTAAAATTAGATGTTGAGGGTAAGATACTTCATTGAATATAGGATATTGTTTATTTCTCTATTTTGTGATTCACATTTTATAATATTTTAAATTCCATTCTTAATATAGCTTTTATACTAACCCCTTCAGTTAGAAATCACTATCCCTATCCCTCAGCTGAGGAAATTAAGGGTCAGAAAGGTTAAATGACTTATGTAAGACACAACTATTTAGTTACGAAACCAGTATAGAGGATCATTTTACGGGAACATCCCAAAACAACCTGGAATGAAGACAAAATTCTCAGGTGGGAGGTAAAACAAAATATCTGCCAGTGATTACAGCCCACCTAGAAGGCAAAAGCTACTTGATAAATACACTCATAGCAAGGAAATGAAGAGAGAGGCTGGCTGAACAATGCAGACTGTCCTGAAGATGAAGAAAGGCAAGAGTGTGGGTGGAAGAAAGTGTAAACTCCTGGGAGTTAGCAGATAAATTTGAACAAGCCATGACATTCTTTTACTGCTTTCTGTGAACTTTACTTTTATGGCATCAAGTTCTTCCCTTGCAAGATCAAAAAACCAGAAGAGACAAAGGAATTTTATTTGTTTCTGAAGACTTCTCAAAATCTATTAGGCATTGTTGGTTGAACAGCCTTAACTAGACTCATACTTATCCAACTGATATATTTACTCTTCCTTATCCATAGTCTTTCTGCAGTGGAGACACTGAATGTGTTGCTTTAGGATGGAATCTTATAAGTCTAGAGGGTCAAATTAATTAACTACTCCCTACTAATCAAGAATTTTAAAATTATTCATACACAATTTGGGATTTAATTAATTATTCTGGAGCGGCTTGGAGACCAGTGATAAGGGTAGGTGTTGTGGTTAAGTTTCCCCTCCCTTGTATCGTGGACTGTTGGTGGGCTCCTGAGCGCTGGAGAGACCTGCAAACACCAGTACAGAGGTGTCCGCTGCCAGTGAGTGGTGAGCCTCTTGTGGACAGCACACTGGGCTCCCAGCTCCCTTGGGGCACCTTCTGCCCCACAGACCCTGGCTGATCTTAAGGCACCATATTGCTTCATTCTCCCCTTCTCCTCCCCTGCCTGCAGCTGCCAAGAGAGTCAAGTTAGCCACCACCAGAGGCATCCTGCAGGGAACAGTACTTTTCCTTTTGGGGCCCTGCAACAGACTGAGGGATACTGGGACTGTGAGCTCCCTACCCGTCAGCACTCCCAGGCGCTGCTTCCTTGGTGATTCCAGTAGAGTGGGGCAAATCCCAAGGCAGAGAGACATTGATCCAGTTTGGACACCCTGTGGATGACTGAGACCAGCATTCTTCTCCCTGACAAAATCAGGGATTGCTCTCCGGGGCCCGGGGGACAGGCATGCAGGCTGGATCCCGTACACCCAGGTCTCTCTCGATTGCATTACTGGGATCATAGAAGGATTTGTGAACTAGTCTACTGAGGTATGTGTGCCTTCAAGGGGGAAAAGGCAATATATGTAACTTAAACATTTGTAACCTTGTAATATGCTGAAATAAAAACATTAATTATTCCATTTATTTATTCACTTATACACAGATTGGGAGTACCAAACACTGAACATAAAGTAAACAAAAAAAAAAAAAAAGTGAGGAAAGACAGAAATGATGGCTGCCTTATACCTTATAGAGCTTTCAGTCTCATTGAGACAAATATTAGTTAAATAATCATCTTCATGAACACAAATCTGTAATACATTAGTATTAAAGGATAATAAGTGGAAGCATCAGAATGCTAATGTGGGCATGCCCGGGAGCAGTGGACCATTCTAGAGGGCTAGAACCTGGAAATGCAGAATGAGGAGGGATAGGCTGAGTAAGCAGGCTAGAATCAGGTCTGTGAAGGAATTGGGAAATCATGCTTAAAAGTTCTCTAAGTTTTGCCTCCCACAGATGCTGTCTGAAGGAGGTCAAGAAATCCAGAACTGTGCACAGTACTTCAAAAGTTTTACAAGAAGGTGAGGCATTTCTCATTACCGAGGAGAGGAAGATTAAAGCAATTTCATAGAACAATTAAAGTGTTACATTACTGAAATGCTAATGAATTTAGCCAGTAAGTAATTTAGTATATAGTCTAAAACATAAGATAGCTAACATTTAGATACTTTTTAAAAGAATTAGCTCTTTCCAACTGTGAGTGCACACATCCACATCCAAACACACGCACCTATACAAAAATACATGCACACATTTGAATGTACCCCCTGCCTATGAAAAATAAAGAACTTTGTAATTGCATACCAAAAAAATCAAAATGCATACAATAAAGCTGATAGGTAGAGACATATTAAATACATTGTTAAAAGGGCTGATCAAATTATTAGCATACTCAAAGATTGTTATTAAATATGAACATCAGCAGGAGAAAAATAAGCATAGTTTTAGTTTGTCAATCTGAGAATAAATCCAGTTTTATCTTTTAACAGGGTATAAATATGTATCTCTCATAACGCTCATAATCTGAATGAAGAATAAAAGTCTAACTTATGAGACCGGGACATAATTCTAATTCTGATAGTTTCCGTCTTTTTGTTTCTCATTAATAAATTTTTCAAGTACTGAATGGAGAAGAAGGTAAATAATGAATCCTAAGCACAAGCTTGTCCCTTTGAGAGCCAATAGCTACGTTTTGCATTGGCAATGTCTTCCTTTCCCAATATGTGTGCAACTAGCAGGGGTAAGTGAGGAAGTGGTGGAGAGGGTGATCTGGTAAAATGAGACTGTCATTTAAGCTACATGTGCAATAGATATATGGAATTCTACTAGTAACTCTGGGAGGTTAAAGCAAATGATCACTTCTTTGTATTCTAAACAATTAGTAAGATTAACCTATGAATTTATCCTCATGTGCCTCACCATCTGCTTCTTCTTTGAGTTTTCCCAATTCATCTACCCATCTATCGATCCATCCCTCCATCCATTCGTTCATTTCATATTTATCTATGTAATATCTGTTGTATTTCTGGAAAATACGCTAGGCACTTTTCTTTAAATATGCCAGCAATCCAGGAAAATAGATAGTATGATCCTAAACTCAACGATGAGGAAACTAAAGTTTAAAGACACTAATCCTTAGCTGAACAGTTGATAAATAACAAAGCCAAAATTTAATCCTGGTTATGCTTGCTAATGTTTTTGTTCTTTTGTTCAACAAATACATTGTTTCTGGGTACAGCAACAATGCTAGGTTTAGTATGAAATGGGATTGTGGCATTTGCATTTCCTAATCTTTTAGAGGTTTCTGTCTAATAGTATTGTCTGGTGCCAAAATCTGTTCTCTTTTTATTACATGTACTCTAAATGCAGCCAACAGCAACAACAAATCAAAAAGACACCTACTGAGTGCCCACCCTGTGTGTGGTACCAGCCATACTTCATTTTATGTAACACCACAATATCCCTGTCAGCATATCTACTTCACAATATGCCCGGTTTTAAAAATAAGAAAACAAAGACTTGCAAACAACGCTGTCATATGCATCAGGGCAAATATGTGGAGGTTCAAAGTATCTCAAAATTTGGAGCTTATACAAAGGTCATGAAGAACTGTGTGTTTCTTTACCTTTCTCAATTCAGGGTGTAGTGGGGGCTTCACTTCCTTTTGAAATCTCTACCATGGAAAGCATAAGGCTCCAGGATTTCCTCGTGATATAAAATTTAGTTTAGGTAGAGTGAAGGGAAAAGCATGCATTAAGGAAGCTAGAAAAGATAAACACCCTTAAACCCACAGTGACATTTTCTTGCTCAGAGGGTTGATCTATAGACCACATATTTACTTCCAAAAATTATAATAGATAGGAAATTATACCCAAACTTATACTTTGGGAGGCATAACAAGAAGAAAAAAGAAAGGGGGGGAAGCGCAGCATAGTTTTTCTTATGGAAAAATCCTTCAGGTTAACCCAGATCTCATTTCCTCTAGCTCATGTCTAGAGAGTTCTTAAAGGAAAGACAACAGCCCCAGGACTCAGAATAGCTTGCAATTAATTATCATAAAAATAACAATTGCAAATGAATAGTAATGATAATAATATGTCATGGTTAAACCATAAGACAGAAATAAAATGCATAAATATTTTACATTGTGGGGAGTTAGAGGGTTTTTTTAACTTCTCAAAAACAGATTTATAAAGTATGGCTGAGCCATGTACAAGGTGAACAAAAAATGTGCATATCATACAGAAGTCCAAAAAAAAAAAAGAATATGAAAAGAAAAAAGGAAAGGAAGATGAGAAGGAGACAAAAGTAGATGTGAAAGTGGAAAATATGCAAGTGGTTTCCTCTGCATTGTCTTTCCATGATTAATCTTGTGCCCATACCAAATTCACCCCTAAAGACAACCAACCAGTTGGGAATGGGAGATTTTAACCAAGCAAGGGGTAATTGATTAAGAATTTCTTTAATCTGATAATTTCTCTGGAAATATAACTGAGAAAAGGATACACCGAATTGGACCTTGTTATAATAAACAAAGCAATGTATATATATAATTTGGGGGAGTGATAGAAATATTGGGGGTGCTTTACACTCAATGTTTGTGCCCTCCTCCAAATTCATACTTTGAAATTCTAATTCCCAATGCACTATTATTCGGAGATAGGGCCTTTCAGAGGTGATTAGCTCATGATGTTAGAGCCTTCATGAATGGGATTAGTGCCCTTATAAGAGACCCCAGAGAGCTCCCTTCTCCCTTCCACCCCGTGAGGAAACAGCAAAAAAAAATGGTCATCTATCAACTAGAAAGCTGGCCCCATCAGACATCAAATCTGCTAGACCCTTTATCTTGGACTTCCTAGTCTCCAGAACTGGGAAAAATAAATTTCTTTTGCTTATTGGCCACCCAGTCTTATGGTATTTTGTTGTAGAAGTCCAAACAGTCTAAGACAGGGAGATAACGAATTTCTCTTCCAGGAACTCAAAATCAAGTAAGACAAATTGCAATATGAGCCATGTTGTTCTAAGTGCCTTGATGAAGATATAGAAGTTAAAACTTACAATGAGAAATTAGAAGAAAAATGGAAAAGTTTAATTCTTGGTAGATAGCTGATTGAGAACTCCTAGATACAAGGGTGAAAGAACTCTAGGTGGAAAAAAAATTACAAACAATGTTAAATCTTTGAAGAAGTATATGTGGAACCACAACATGGAAAATGTCCAGTAATACAGGGTAAAAGTGGCACTAGTTTGGGAAAATAGATCTTGGGATGACAAATGGCTTTGAGAGACAAGAAAGCCACTGAAGGATTCTGAAATTTTCTATCTTAAATCTCATGGAGATTACTTTGATAAAAGTAGGCAGTGTTTTGAAATGAAAGTCTGAAAACCAGAAAGTCAGTTTGAGAAATTACTCAACTACTTCAAATAAGATATACCAAGAATTTTTTTTTAAAGGGACAATATACTAACACATGTAAAAGTATATTTTCTTTTTTTAATATAAGGAGACCAGTCACAATATGTGCTCAGTCATTAGGACTCCATGAAGTCACCCCCAATGTACTGATTAAAATCCACATACATTGAGGTCTGTAGTGTGTATGATAACAGTCCACACAGATCACTTGAAAAATAAATAGCAAAAAAAAAAAAAAGGAAATGTGGGATGGAAAATGGAGTTCAGTTTGGCTAGTTTAGTTCAAACTTGGCTATTTTCCTTACCCTCTGCTTTCTATCTCTAAAAGCCCCTGCCTGTCATGTTAAGTGTACATTTAATTTACTTTTGGTGCATAATTGAAGGACTGTCTTTCATTTCTCACAGTGTAGAATGGTACATCTATTTATTAACATGACAACTGACAGGAAACAGAATCAAATCATTCATCCAGAGAGCTACCCACACCACCTTTGCCCACTCCAGAAAAGGGACATTCCTTTGCTTTCCAGCATTCATAATCTATAAAATAATTGTTTCTATTTCCAAAGTGAGGTTGGACCCATCTATACTTTGCATGACTAGAACCTGAGGCTTATTTGTGATCTGGGGAGAAGAACACAGGAGAAAGAGGTTGGTCCCCCTGCCGTCTCAGGATGGACTCTTTGTGCCCTCCACCCATGGTGTGGGGCCTCAGAAGATGAGGGATAACATACCTCAGACATGAGATGAAACAACATGTCTTAGGGGAGCCTTTCTAAGGTCCTATGCATCTATTAATTGCATATATTCAACTCTGGGTTTAAATGTCTTGTCACTGCTCATAAGGTATCCCACATTCAGGCAATGCTCAACTGATTGCAAATTCCCAAGTGTGCTGTGTCCACTCACCTCTCATTCCTGCACCTTTGTGTCATGGCTGTCTCACTGAGTAGGATGTTCTTTCTCAAGCCACCTCACTTCTTTTCCTAGCTAACTTTTATTTACTATTTAAACCTTTATTTTGTTGTCACTTCCTCCAGAAAAGCTTCTGAAATTCTGAGAATGATATTCTTTCTTGGGCTACTGGAGTCCCTTGGTAACGGTAGCCCCACTTTGTGATTTTCCTACTAGAAAATTACATCCTTGATGGCAGGGACAGTGTGTGTGTGTCTGTGTGTGTGTGAGAGAGAAGCAGGGGAGGGGAGAGACAGATTCTAGTTTATGGGAAGACTTTTATTCAAACAGGATACTCTACAGTTTGTTTTTTTAATCAAATAACAGAAAATAAAATTAATGGCATGAATGCAAATAAAGATCATCTACCCTTTGGGACTGTTATAGAAACTGAAGCAAGCACTTGTAAAACTGGAAAATAAAAGAGAACCCAGTAAAAAGCTAACCAAGGTGTGATTACTATTCTTCTTGTTAAAAAAAAAAAAAAATTATAAAGGACTGCCAGATGTCCAGTTTCCAGTCCAGCATGAAAGGAGCTTAGAAGTTGCCACTTCATTCTAGTCATAAGTAAAAAAAAAAAGAAAAAAAAAGTTGTACAAACTGAAAAAATCAGCTACTCCCTCAGAGGGGTAAGGTCACAGGGCAAACCGACCTAAAAATTGGGGAGACAGAGAGGCAGATACAGAGAATCACAACATTCCTGAGCAGAAACCTCCTTGAAAACAAGTGCCAGGGCAGGAAAACTTGAACTGCAATTGACAAATTGTGGGAAGCTCAGTCTGCACAACTCTGAGAGTTAGAACTCCAAGGGGGTCCAGTCACAGGGAGGCTTCCACACTATTGAGAGTTTTACCTCCAGACCTCTGCTAGGTGTTCAAAGTGAGTATCAGAGAAAAATCCCTTTGTGCTCCCAGCAGGGGGCAGAAAAAGAAATCATTTTGAAATATGCCCGAGCATTCTGATCCTAACAAAGCCTTCCGCCAGGAGAAACTATTTTGTCCATGCCTAGCCTGCTAGTTTTGTCACAGCCTAACCTAACTAGGGGAAAGGAAATTTTCAACTCAGGCAAATTCTAGATGTATATGGGGGAAGGAAAATACTCAACTCTATCTCACTCCAGTCATCCTGTCTCGCCTAAGGGGAGAAAAATATGAGAAGCCCTAGTGATGTGTACATACCATGAACTGGTGAAGTTTATAATCCCATGGCCCAGTCATAGGACTATGGAATGCTTCTGCTCCCCTACACCTTACCACTACCTTACTAAAGGCCTATTACCACAATTTCTTTTATCCAGGACATTATATCTTCCTTTCAACAAAAAATTACAAGATATACAGTTTGTATAAAGCAAAAAACAGTTTGAATGGACTAAACAAGCACTAGAACTACGGGAAGATGTGGAAGGAATGTTGGGTTTATCAGACCAGGAATTAAACAAAACAAAACAAAAAATATGATTAATAAGCTAAGGACTTTAACGGAAAAAGTAAACTGTGTGCAAGAACAGATGGACAACATAAGAAGAGAGATGGCAATTCTAAGAAAGAATTTATGAGGAATGCTAGCGATCTAAAGCACTGTAACAGAAATGAGCAATGCCTTTTATGGGCATATTAGATTTGACATGACGGAGGAAAACATCTCTGAGCTTGAGGACATGGCACTAGAAACTTCCAAAACTGAAAATCAAGGAAGAACAAATTAAATTTAAAGTAAGTGGAGGAATAGAAACATAAAAATTAATAAAGCAAAAATTTAAAACAGGGAGTCAGTAGAGAAAAATCAACAAAAACAAAGCTTTTTCTTTAGAAAGATAAATAAAATTAATAAGCTTCTAGCCAGGCTAACTAAGAAAAAAGAGATAGAGGCACATATTACTAATGATAGAAATGGATACTATGAGCAACTCTATGACCACAAATTTAATAAGATGAAATGAACCAATTCCTTAAATATCACAGTCTTCCAAAACTCACACAAGAAAAAATAGACACTCTGAGTAGACCTGTATCTACAAAAGAATTTGAGTCAATAATTAGTAACCTTCCAAAACAAAAAGCACCAGGCCTAGATGTGTTCACTGGTGAATTCCATTAAACATTTAATGAAAAAATTGTAGTAATTCTCACCAAATAAGATACAAACATGGCAAATAAACACATGAAAAGATGCTATACATCACATGTCATCAGGAAATGCAAATAAAGAGAAAAAGGAGATACCATTTGACACCTATTAGAATGGCCAAAATCCAGAACACTGACAACACCAAATATTGAAGAGGATGTAAAAATAGGAACCCTCTTTCTCTTTCATTGCCAGTGGGAATGCAAAATGGTATAGCCACTTTGGAAGACAGTTTGGAAGTTTCTTACAAAACTAAATATATTCTTACCATATGATTCAACCACTTTACTGTGTGCTACTTACACAAATGAATTTAAATTTTATGTCTACACAAAAACTTGTACATATACAAGATGCTCATAGCAGCTTTATTCATAATTCCATAAATTTGGAAGCCACCAAGATGTCCTTGGTAGGTGAATGGATAAATAAACATTCAGACAATGGCATACATATAATTCAGCACTAAAGAGAAATAAGCTATCGAGCCATGAAAGGACATGGGGGAAACTCAAATGCATATTACTAAGTGAACGAAGCCAGTCTGAAAAGGCTACTTATTCTATGATTCAAACTATAGGACATTCTGGAAAAGGCAAAAGTACAGAGACAATAAAAAGATTAATATTTGCTAGGGATTAAGGGAGGGAGGAATGAATAGGCACAACACAGAGGTTTTCAGAGAAATGAGACTATTCTGTACTACAATTGTGGATACATATCACTATAATTTGTGAAAACTGATGGACTTTGACAAATACATGAGATACAATGTAATATATATTTGTAGATATGACATATATCATATATATGATATATGTATATATTTATCCATTCATCAAAAGTGCACTCTAATGTAAACACCAGGCTTTGGGTCATAATAAGGTGTCATTGTAGGTTCATTAATTGTCACAAATATACCACTCTGGTGTGATATATTGATAGTTACAGAGTTTGTGTGTATGTGCATATGTAGGAAACAAGAAAGGAGGTATATGGGAACTTTGTTCTTTCTGTTCAATTTTGTAGTGAACCTAAAACTATCTAAAAATAAATATGTAGAGAAAAAAAGGGACTGACATTATTGATTGCCAATTATATATCAGGGAATATGACAGGTGTTCTTTCTATATATCATCTAAGCTTAATACATTCTAAACATATCTATATATTATTATCCTCCTTTAAAAGATGAGATAACTAAGAAGTCATCTATCCATTTCTTTACTCATTCTTTTATTAATTCATTTACTTATTGTATGTGTACTGAATGTCTACATTGTGAGCAGTAGAGGTAGGAATTGCAGATATAGCAAGAAACAAACAAGAAAAAGGATCTGGAACTTGTAAAGCTAACTTTTTAGAAAGATGGGATTAAATGATAAATGCCTCATTGTATTATTTAGTTATTATTGTAACAATTTCAAGGAAGACAAAGTATAGGTAACCAGACCAGATGTAGACAGTTGGGAAGGGTAATGGGTAAGTTGACCCTTTCGTGGTCAGGTGACTTGTGCCGAGAAGGAATAAGGAAACCTTATTCAGGTTGGGGTGAGAGAACTGGTGACAGTCTATGCAAAATAAATGTCGTGTGCAAAGATCCTGGCAAAAAACTAACTTTGAAGTCTTTGTAGCTGGAGTGTGGAGTGGGATCCAGGGGTGAGCCAGGCTGGTAAGTTCAGCCCAGTTCAAAACAGGAGGGAGTCCACACTGGGGATTTATATCATCTTTCTTAGGGTCAGTGGGATTCATTTAAAGGCTTTAAGCACAAATGTGAAATCATTAGTTTTTCTTTCTTTCTTTCTTTCTTTTTTTTTCTTGTGGGGAATTACTTAAAGAGGAGTCAAACTTTTAGTTAATACTCAAGGTATTAGTGATGAATTGGAGACTGGAGGGAGAAGAAATGGGGTAGGGGAGACAACTCTCAGGATTTTGGCCAAAATGATTTCCCTGAAATGATTTAAACCAAGTTCTGTCTTAATTCCAAAAGCCATTTCCCTTGACTAGAGTGCACATTCTCTCAAAACTGAGTCTACCACCCTTGATTTAATCAATTCTCTCCAGCTTGAAATAAAACTCATGTAAACACAACTTTTCTTACCTCTGTCATGCACTTTTCCCCTTGTTTTCTAGATTGAAAGCACATAAACTAATTATTTGAAACTTTAGGGGATTTTGTAAAGAAAATATAGACTAGGGACTCTCAATCTTGGCTGCATCAGAAACACCTGGGAACTTTTTAAAAATCCAAATGTCAAGCTGACGTTCCAGCCTCTGATTGTGGAACCCAGGTATCAACATTTACTAAGCTCTTCAGGTGATTTCAATATACAAACAAGGTTAAGAACAACTGCCCCAGAAATATACAGACATGGATTGTAATACCAGCTATTAACACAACCCTGGTGGGCATAGCAAAATAATTTATATGGTTCTTTAGTTTCTTTATCTTTAAATGAGAATAAAATAACTACTTTTCAAGGTTGTAGTGATGATTAAACATCATAATGAGCACCACATGTACTCACCAGCAAATTGGTTTCACTGATCAACACCTAAGTGGACATATAGGAATAACATTTATCGGGCATCGGGTAGATGGGAGAGGGGAGGAGGAGATGGGTATATACACATATAATGAGTGTGATGCGCACCGTCTGGGGGATGGACACGCATGAAGCTCCGACTCGAGGGGGGAGTGGGGGTAAGGGCAATATACGTAACCTTAACATTTGTACCCCTATAATATGCTGAAATAAAACAAAAACAAAAACATCATAATGAGTGTGGAAATCATTAGCTCATTGTCTAACACATAATGGGTAGCCAATAAATATCAATGATCATTCTTTAATCATTCTTTAGGGTTTGGGGTAATCTCCTCCGCAAAAATAATCTAAGGAAAAAAGATATGAGAGTTTCATTAGCTGGAAACATTTATTCTCCATTCTCTGATTGGCTCTTGTTTGAGAAAATATATTTAAAGATGAGGATAGCAAAGAATGGTAAACTAGTATCATAGGGGTATAGGAACATTTCAGAAACTTTATCATAGTAAGATCTGAGCTATAACTACAATTCTATTGGAAAAATGATAATTATGTGTCAAGTTGCATTAACGTTATTGCATTCTCTCCAGATTATTTGATAATTAACTTGTCGTTATCAAGTCTATAGTGAAAATCACTTGGATTGAAGACTTTTACCAGGAAAACAATCCCAACTGAAGTTCTAATTGGTCCTCTTCAGGCATGTCAAAAAGTTGGCATGGTGGGACTTTCATTTCTCTAGCATCTACCATAGGTTTCCTGTAAGGAGCAAGGTACCACACTGGGTACCAGTGTGTCCCCAGAATACTTAATGTATGTTAATATTTAACAGATGTTCCTGGGAGATGCTGTCATTCCCCTACAGGTGACACTATGGAATATTCTTCTTTCTTCATAACTAAGTTCTTTGAAGGAGGACATGGGGGTGACCATACAACCATATGACTACCCTGGAAAATGAGTCAGTGTCCGTGAGAACATTTACTACAAGAGAAAGAATAGGAGCACATGGTAAACACTGTGTGACCATACGACCATATGACTACCCTAGAAAATGAGTCAGTGGCCGTGACAACATTTGCTACAAGAGAAAGAATAGGAACACATGGTAAACACTATGTGACCATACATGGGGTCTGTGAAAACAAATACCAAGGTAGCAAATATCAAACCTTCACAGAATCAGTCTGTGATGACTGCTGATGGAAGATTTAATCTCAATAATAAATCCAAGGTTTTGTTGTCTGGGATTTTCTAAGAACAGATAGAATGATATTGTATCCATGAACAAACAAGCAAATACATAAATAAATCATTTGTCAGGATATAAGTAAACAGTATTGAAAAGTATGTGTGAGGAGATTTAAACTTAAATACATTTTGAAATCCTGTGTTCAATAAAATTATTTTTTTTCTAAAGAAACCTCCAAGACTCTTCAGAAATGTTAATCTCTTGAAGCTGATTGTGATTCTTCAAAAATGGGCTGAAGATAGTAACATCACTGAAATATATTTGATTAGGAAATATATTTGTCTTAGATTATTTTGTCTGACTGCTGTTCCATGGAATGCAATTTAATAAATGCTAATATAAACCATTCTTGTTGAACAATCTCTTTCTTACTAATTTTTTTTTAATTAAAAAAAAGGTAACCGGAAGAAGTCAGAGATAGGTTGATGGTAGAAAGATAGACAGATAAACAAACAGATACATAAAACTAAAAAGAAGCCAAGGAATCAGCATTGACAGAGTAGATCTGAGACAGAGATACTATCAGAAAGATACATTAGCAGGTGAGGAATTTAGAGACTTAGATAATCTGTGCTGAGATTGCAAAGCTGTTCTTTTATGCTTCCACAAATTGAAGGTGAGGCTGAAAGTTCAGAATATGGATAGTGTTAAAGGAGACCTGCCAAGCCAGACATCTTCGAAGTAACTAAACAGAAAACAACTCACCATTGATCTAGGTATAAAGATAACTTCCTTCCACTGTCTATGTTTTTGCTTCCTCATCTATAATTTGGAAAGACAACATTAGTCCTCTTTCTTTCTTTTTTTTTTTGAGATAGAGTCTCGCTCTGTTGCCCGGGCTAGAGTGAGTGCCATGGAATCAGCCGAGCTCACAGCAACCTCAAATTCCTGGGCTCAGGCAATCCTTCTGCCTCCACCTCCCAAGTAGCTGGGACTACAGGCATACACCACCATGCCTGGCTAATTTTTTTCTATATATATTTTTTTAGTTGGCCGATTAATTTCTATTTTTAGTAGAGATGGGTTCTCGCTCTTGCTCAGGCTGGTTTCGAACTCCTGACCTTGAGCGATCCGCCCGCCTCGGCCTCCCAGAGTGCTAGGATTACTGGCGTGAGCCACCACGCCGAGCCTAGTCCTCTTTCTTACAGGGCAATTGTGACAAAGACATGATGTTTGAAATTACTTAATACACATCCCTGCACATAGTAAGTGCGCAATTTATATCACTTGTTATAATTATAGCAACAATCTATTTAACCTGGCAATTCCTCAACCGCTCTGTTGGCATAAAAGCTATGAGCAAGTCCTGGCCCTGAAGGTATAATATCTAATGTAAAGAACTTTGGACCTGGATATGAAACATCTGATCAGAAGTTCTAGTTTGGGCTTATAAAGGCAAAACATCTTTGAGCAGAGCACTCACTTGGTTATCAGTGTCTGTGTAATGTTGTTATTAACTCTTGTCCTGATGACTCACAAGGTTGCTGGAGTTAATGTGAAAACTTTGAATCCTCCAGACTAGAATAAAGAAAAGTCATGCTTCCAGGGAGAGAGATAAGCAGGATGAATCTCATCTTATAATGCATGTGAAAATGCTTTGATAAATACCAAGTAGCAACTAGGTATAGGGATTATTGACAATGGAAGGAATTTGGCAAGGGAAAATTAAGCTATGCAAATGATTACAAATTTTTTAAAGAGATCTGTATGTAGGAAATAAGTAACATTTAAGAGATGTTTATGTATGTGTTTAACTTTAGACTGAGATAAGTCCATCAACAATTTTGTTCAAACAGTGCTATTTAGACACAAGAGGAAATTTATAGAAATTATAGAAATGTGAGCCATTTCTCACTGTCTGGGAATACTAGCACACTATGGGATGTGTGAGGTTGTCTTCCTTTCTATGCTTGATTTAGAAATACATTCTTGGCCCAGTAGTGTGTGAAATTTTCTCTTTATTTAGTTACTTGATTCACTGGGACATGCCATGAAACTGTACTTGTTTGAGTCCATCAATAACTGGGGAATAATGTTTGCTCAAGAATCCCATACTATCCCTACTGAAACAAGAAGGGAACACCCCCAACTCCAGTTCTCTCTTCTTCCTTTGTCTCAGGTCCCAGGATATGCCTACTTTCTCCATTGGATAGTCTCCCCAAGCCCAGTTTCAGCATGGAACTAAATATTCCCAGACACTCCTCCTTGACTGCCTCTAAACCAAGTGTTGGAGTTCTTTTCATGTGAATTGCTGTTTTGTTGATCACTATGGGGAGCCCGTCAGGGATTTACATGCAATCACAGGAAACATTAGGAATGCATAACATTGAGAAGTTTTTTTTTGCTGTCCTGTTCCCAGGTGGGTGTCCATCCCTTACTGCTTCCTGGGAGGAAAAATAAAAGCCAAATAGGGCTTTTGCCCACAAGTTCTCACTTGCACTCTTGACTATTCTTTTCAGTAAAGGATTTTCCATACTGGTCCTCCCAAATCATTGTGAATCTCAATCACAGGAGGAGCTTGTAAAAAGTACAAATTGGTGCAATTAAAAGCATAAATGTTCCTCTGCTTTTCCTCCAATGTTGCATGGCAAAAAAAAAGTTTATTAGCATTAAGTATTGTCCCTATGCCTGCAAAAGCTATTAGTATTAACCTCCCACTGAGATCATCAAATAGGTTCTTAAAATTCTCAGATATACAAATAATGTGAAAAGGCTCCACTAATTTGGTAATTTGCAAAGCACATTTATAGAATATACTGTATATCTCTTCAGAATGGGTATTTCAATAAAGAATGAGCTTTTAAAATGTATTCCCTTTTGTTACTTTAGTCCCATGTTCCTCTTACTCCGAAAAAAGAAAAATTAAAAGAAACATATTTGATAAGATGAGAAAAATAGAGTAAGCAGAAACAGAGGTTTTACTTTGTCCTTAGGAACTGATAAGGGTAATGGTAACAGAAAGAAAACAAGATGAGTAAAAAGAGCCCCTTACTACCAGAAACAAAAGGAAGATGATTCCTAGATTTCCACCCAAAATATACTCAGTAATGAATGTTGCTTAACCAAATAGAAACATTAAATATTCTGTACCATTCCTTGTACCTAATATTCCTCATAGTAGACCAAGTCTATATCGTGTCTCAATTATGGTGGATCTAAGTCAGAGATTCCATGAAAATAAAATCGTTTTTAAGGAAAGAGGTAAAATTCTGGGAGATAAGAAATTTAAAACAGAAGAAGGCAGTGTTCTTTGGCAATTGGGTGGTAGCAAGGAAAAAAGCAAAAGAAGAAAATTTAGGTTTCTACAAAACAAAATACAGCCATAAAATTGAGGGAAATGCTACTCATCCTCCTATCTACAAAACAAATCCGCTAAAATATCTGGACTTTGCCATACAGACAGAAGAGGGTGACATTTAACCAGGAATTTTACAAAACCCTAAAATGCCACATAAATGAACAAGAGGAGGTTTAACAAGTCCATATAGAAGTATTGTCAAAAAAAATCAGAATAAAAAGAATTCCAAAATTTATCAACTGAGGAAAATTCCTCCACGAAAAAAACTAAACAAAATAAACAAACAAAAAATTCTGAAACCAAAGTAACTGTAAGAGAATAGTCCAAACAGAATTTAGTGTCATGAGGCAAACATTTGAGAATATTTTCAAAAAACAAACTAAAACTAAAATATTAAGAATATTAATGAAATTTTAAAAAGCAAAGAGAAATAAAGAGAATTGATAGATTGACCTGGGACACAAATGGAAGAAAAATATAAAATTATTTTAGAAATGGAGACTAAATTACAAGGCACCTTGTATTTTTTAAATTAGGAGGTTCAATAGACTCAAATAGAAATGTAATAAGGAGAATGGAAGAAAGACTGAAAGAACATTGTTAGTAAAATGAATTAAACAAAGTAGTACAAAGGTTCACAGAGGATATGCTGGAAATGGAAGACATAAAAAGTAGGGACAGTATTTGTGTTATTGTAGTCTCCGAAAAAAGAAACAAAACAATATAATAGCACTAAAACTTAAGACTATATTCTGATAAATATTACAAAAGTAGGAAAACACTTGAATCTACAAATTCAAAGGGTCCATAAGATGTATTAGGAAGACTTTTTGGGAAGAGGCGATGCTAGTTCTTCAATGATAGGTTACTCCTATGTACTTAGAAGCTCTGTTGTCAGATATATATTACTACATGACTTAATTACTAAATGGAAATTCACTTTAATTTTTTTGTTTCCTATTAAAAGACAATTGAAAATGATTCCTCATGTACTTATTCATAGAGGCCTCATCAATTCATTGGTGGTAATTATCTGGGGTGATGTCAGTAATGAATTAACTTATAAACATGGAGAAAATAATTATAAGTGAACTTAACTAAGGATGAATAAGATCTCTAAATGGAAGCAATACAAAACATGGCTGAGTAAAATCAAGAGTATTAAATAAATGAAGACATGTACCATGTGAATGGATGTGGATTTTACTATTTTTAAGATAATAATTCTCCACAAAGTGATCCATAGATTCAAAACAATTCCAGTCAAATCCCAGCATGTATTTTGTAGAAATTAACAAGTTGATCCTAAAAATAATAGGAATTTTTTAAAGACCTAGAATAGCCGACATATTTTTTTTTCCTGTTTATCAAAGTGCTGGTTCTGAAGGAATTTACAACAAACATTGTTCTTTTTTTTAATATTTTAAAAATAATTTATTATTGATGCATAATAGATGTGTTAACACATAGTTTTGGGGTAGACGTGATAATTTAATACTTTCATATGATTTGATTTTTTTTCTTCTTTATTGAAGTATACTTTACATATCATGCCTTTACTCCATTTTAAATGTGCAATTAATTGATTATCAGTGAATTTACCAAGATGTATATATATTTTTTTAAAAGAAGAACAATTAGGACTATTTACACTACCTAGCTGCAAGACTTAGCATAGGGATACAATATACAAGGCTATGCATTCATTATCATTGTAAAAGCAGGTGTATAGAAACAGTTCAAAACAGCTGAATCATACATAGTCAATTGATTTTTGACAAGAGAGCAGATAGAATTCAATATAGAAAGGATAACCAGACCTAATCGGTAAATATTCATGTTGGACCTCAAAAGTACATGGTTTGCATATTTTTTGTAATATGGCCTAAAATGATAAGAATTAAAGCCATGCAGAAAACCTCATTTTTTAAAATGTGAAAATATATTGGAAAAAATATTTCATTAAATTAAATACATTTTTTAAATGAAGGATTCATAGAAAAAATCCACAAAGTAAAAACACTATTCTTATGATTACATACCATGGGTCTACAGAAAACTAGAATTATTATTTCATATTGTTAACAAGCGGTTATCTTCATAAGTACAAGCAGAAAATATGAGATGCAATCAATATATTTATCATAAAATTCAAATATTTAGGTGATATTATTACTAAGCCAAAAAGAATAAAAATAGATAATTTATGAGTTATGCTCAAAAACACAGTAGACAGTATTTTTTTTTATTAATGGAAACAAACACAGAGGAAAATAAGGACTTAGAACAACTAAAAGCATAAAGCAGTGGAAAATAAACACAAGCATTGGAAATAAAATCGTTGCTCTTCAAGAAAATAATCATCAATAAAGTAGAAAATTTCCTAGTAAATATGTCAAGAAAATAAGTATACAAAAAATGAGATGCAGAAATACAAATACAGAAAGCATTTTAAAACTACAAAAAAAACTATATAATTTCTATCTTTTACCATACGCAAAACTTAACTCAAGATGTATTAAACGACATAAATGTAAGACCTGACAGCATAAAATTTCTTGAAGAAAATTTAAGAAAAGCTCTGTGAACATTTGCCTACCCAAAGAATTTATGACTAAGACCCCCGAAGCAAATACAACAAAAACAAAAATAAATAAATTTGACTTAATTACACTAAACTGTTTCTCCACAGTAGAATAAATAATCAATGGAGGAAATAGACAACTTATAGAATGGAAGAAAATATTCACAAGCTGTACATCCAACAAAGGACTAATATCTAGAATGTTAAAGGACCTCAAACAAATCAGCAAGAAAAAAATAAATAACTCCTTTCAAAAGTGGGCAAAAGACATGAACAGACATTTTTCAAAAGAAGATGTACAAATGGTCAACAAACATATCAAAAAATGCTCAACATCACTAATCATCAGAGAAATGCAAATTAAACCCACAATGAGAATTGTGGGTTTACCCCTATCAGAATGGCTATCACTAAAAAAACAAAAAAATAACAGATGTTGGCACTGATGTGGGAAAAAGGCAATGCTATTATATTGTTGGTAGGAATGCAAATTAGCACCACCTTCATGGAAAATAGTATAGAGATTTCTCAAAGAATTATAAGTAGATCTACCATTCGACCTAACAATCCTACTACTGGATATCTAACAAAAGAAAAAAAAGTCATTACATTAAAAAGATACTTGCACTGAAATATTTATCACAGCACAATTCACAATTGCAAAGATATGGAATCAACCTAAGTGTCCATTAACTGGTGAGTGGATAAAGAAAATGTAGTATACACACACACACACACACACCCCCCATGGAATACTACTCAGCCATGAGAAAGAATGAAATAATGTCTTTTGCAGCAACTTGGATGGAACTGGGGGCCATCATTCTAAGTGAAGTAACCCCACTTGTTCTCACATGTGGTCCTTAATGAGTACGCATGGTCATACAGAGTGACTTAATGGACATTGGAGACTGAGAAGTGGGGACAGGATGAAAAATTACCTATTGGGTACAATGTACACTATTCAGGGATGGGTAAATTAAAAGCCTAGACTTCTCCACTATGCAATTCATCCATGTAACAAAAATCTACTTGTACTCCTAAATCTACTGAAATAAAAAAAGAAAAATAATCTATATATAAAAAAGGAAAACATTATCAGAAAAAGTTTCAAGAAAGGCAAAAAGAATCAGAAAGCCCAACAATGGAGTTGATAAAATTAGCATAAAATCAACAACTTTCCTATTTACCCTCAAATAACTGGTTAGGAAATGTTATATTATCCCATTTACAATAGCCATGCCCAAAACAATGCCATAGAGTTTCTGGTATAGATTTTCAAATATATATCAATGAACACTTGAAAAAATACTTTAGAATATTTTAGTTTGTGAAATAAAGATTGGAGAAAACGCCCAAGAGATTAGGTGTTAATTTTTTTTTTTTAAATTGGAGGTGAGGTTCTTTGTGACCAATAAAGCGCTACAACGATTTGTTCCACAGTTTCTCCACAAGAACATGAAACTTGAAAATCAGAGGCTACTTTTCCCATCATGCATGCCCAGAATTTAACATCCAATATACTACAGGAGCAAAATTTATGCTTGTTGAATGGGTGATATATACGAATTAGTCATTAAATGAATGACATGCATGCTTGCTTGAATGACATGCATGCTTGTGCAATGAATGAGTGGCTGATGCAGCAAATGTTGACTTTCCAGTTCCAACTGTCTTTTCCTGGAAATGGAAATTGTATACAAAATAATTTATTGTATGAATATTTGAGATTGTGCAGCTCTACCAAACATTTCTTTTAAAGATCTCCAATGGTTGTTTCACTATCCTCAAATGTCAATGCTTATGATTAGATTGAAATCAGGAAGTCCCCAAAAATGTAACAAGCAAGCTGCATATTTAGTAAGACTTTGAGAAAACTCATTCAAACCCTGTAGTACTTGTTCCTGATTTTCCCTTGGGGTTCCTTTGGGAAACCAGATGCGGCTGGAAGCCCCTGTAGATGTCATAGTGAGACAGTCACTTGAATTAAATGATGCTAAAAATAAAGTGAATTGTGCTGCCACATGAAGGATTAGCTGTAAAAGACTCGGGCTTTCCTAAGAATTACAGTTATCTCTAAAGAGCTGTTTGAACTGATACTATAAGTGGGTAGAAATTCTGACAACACATCATAAAGGATTTTCATAGAGAGATTAACTATATTGCTTCATGAAACTCAAGTATGTCCAGAGAGTATAGAAAAGGTTGGAGATTTTCAGTTTTATTGAAAAACAGTGTTTTGCACATAAATACAATGATATATATATATATATAGCCAATATGTTTTATATATTAATCCTAAAGTATATATGCATATACTATAGAGAGAGGTAGAAAGGGAGAGACAGAAAGTTAGCATATGTCTACATCATATTTGGTGATAACATTATTTTCCAATAGAAGGAATCTTCATTCATTTATTTCAGAAATATTTCTTTAGTGTCTACTAGGTGCAGGCTATGTATCTAGTGCTAGGGATGGAATATATAAACAAATAATTTGTGATAAGCAAGGAACAGTGACCATACAGGATTAAATCGTCAGACCCAAACAAGGAAATCAAGCATGTAAAATTAAGGCTGTTAACTAATTCCTAAATTATATTTGCACTTTAACTGCTATTTTTGTACAATGAGAAAGCACTAGGATTACGTATAAGGATCTACTATGAATCAGCCAAATGCAGGGAACACCATTATGTAAAATAACATTCTCCAGCCATCTTTCTCATTTTTCAGGATACATCACATTTTGTGATTTAATGAGCAGTTTTAAAAAGTAAATGAGATTATATACTAAGGTTTTTTAGCTCCCTAAAAATATCATTATCAATGTTAAATCTACATAAATTACTAAAGAAGAAATAGAATAGAAATGGGTAGGGTGGTTACCAAAGTTAATCTGGGTATAGAATTTGGCAACTGTAAAATGTATAATTATTCCTAAAACTCTAATCTCCACAAATTGCCATAACATGCATCAGACTTTTTCAGTAAGGTCCATTAGCCAGATCTGTAAAACCCTCTTCAGAGAAATACTGATTTTCAGTACATTTCTCAAATTGAGTTATTTGAAGGGTAATTTAAGAGTTTTGAAATCATTAAGACTACTTAGTCCAATTATATACAGTCTACTTCACTATTACTACTTTGAATTTTCTTTCTTCTATCTTAAAATGTAGCTCTTATCTATATATTATTTATTAGTGTAAATAAAAACAAAGCAACTATTTTTGCCCTTCTTTTGGGGCCTTGTTTTATCTAAGAAATAAAAACATGGTTATTTATTGGCCACACCATTTTCAATTTGTAGGAAATAAAAAGGAATATTTATTATAAGATATCTATTCATGAAATATAGATCTGGTACTGCAAACTTGACTAGATTGTTTAATATATTCTCTGCCTTCTAGTGTCTCTTTAGAAAATCAGGTATTGTTTTCTTTATCATGTTATTTTCTTTGATCATGGTCTTATATTTCATTCTTTGATCAAGTTGTTTTATTATTTTTTCTTGTCTTCTTTCATTTATCTAATACCCTGCTGTTTGCTTCACTCTCATTAAATGTTGCAGATTCCTAAAGTGTATTACTTTTTTCTTTTTTTTTTTTTTACTTTGGCTTAGCATGATCTCAAGCTTGGTTTCCTTCTTTTCTTGCGTTTTTTTCTTCTGTTTTTATATACTAAAATTCTATTTGCTGAAGAATAAAAATTGAAGAGGATTTCCAAAGAGGCTTCATGCTACTAACCAACACATCTAAGTTAATGGCCAGTTAGTTTAATGAAAAAATAATGTTCCAAATAATTTTTCAAATGCTATATGTAATGCAAGCTCCACTCCCCCACACTCTTGGTAATAAGAATTTAGGAACTGTGGCGGACAATTCAGGGTACCGTAAGAGAAAATTTTGGAAACAGATATACAGAGATTCAAAGTCCTGGCCAGGCATGGCATTTCACTCCTGTAATCCTAGCACTGTGGGAAGCTGAGGCAGGAGGATAGCTTGAAGTCAGGAGTTTAAGATCAGCCTGAGCAAGAGCAAAAACCTGTCTCTACTAAAAATAGAAAAATTAGCCAGGTGTAGTGGTGTGCACCTGTGGTCCCAGCTACTTGGAAGGCTGAGGCAGAAGGATCACTTCAGCCCAGGAGTCTGAGGTGGCAGTGAGCTATTATGGTGCCACTGCACTCTACCCAGGGCCACAGAGTGAGACTCTGTCAAATATATATATATATATATATATATATATATATATATTCCTGAGCTGCAGTGATGTTAGTGATGCTTTTTGTTAAGATGGACAAAGTCATAAGTACCCATTGCTTCCACCCTAATCACAGGAGCAAGTCTGTTAAGCTACAAAACCATAGTTAAAAAAAAAAAATGAGAGAGCTGAGAACCTAAATGTGAAGTTACAAATTCTTCTTGATAAAGAAGGGATCCATAGCTGCTTTCGTCTCTGGTAGAGTGGGAGCTGGAGAAATCTGCCATAAAGAGTGGTCAGGACAAAAATGCCAAACTTTTATTAAACTTTAAATGGCCACATGTGAACTGACATCAATCTTTAGGAGCCCCAGTTGGGGAGTAAGTCTGCAAATATTACTGATTATTTCCCATATTTCTTCAGTGAATCCACTAGGGTTGCAAAGTATGGAGTCGGGGTAAGAAAACTGAGAGAGATTCCCTCCTGAGGCATGAGACACCTTTGCCATGGGGGAAGGCAACAGGTACCTGCATGCTTGGGGAAAGGTGGGAGAACTCAAAGAAATCCTCTGACAGATATCTTGAGGATACCAAGCATACTACAGAGTCCCTCAAAAGTCTGGGTAATAGATCAGAAGAAATCCATAGATATAGAAAGTAAAAGTCAAGAATGGAGAAAAATAAAAATGTTCCAGCATTTTTAAAAAGATGGCATCCGGATTGTAAAGTAGAAAGGTATCACCTGTTTTAGAAACCTGGTAGCTGTGAAGTGTAGCATAAAGAGATATCCAGAGTCTTGCCAGTACTCAGATCCCATGTCCTGCTAAAGGAAAAGCACTGAACCTGTCTTCAAAATATGTTAGCCAGTAGTGCTAAATCTAACTAAAGCCATTTCAACCTCCACATGCATATCAAACGCAGATTGGAATGCATCAGCATCCTTAATAGTATCCTTAATAGTAGCCCGAAAGACAATGGGTCCCTTAAGGGGTATAGAGAAGCATAGCCCTTAATGGGGTTAAATTACAAATATTTAACTCTTTACTGTTTTCTTTATATATACTGTCTGACATGCAATAAAAATGTATGTCATACAAACAACAAACAGGGAAATTTGACTCAAACTCAAGAATATACATAGTCAATGAAAGTAGGCAGAAATAGATATCAGAATTATTGCATTGGAATTTCAAAATAAAAATGACAAATACATTAAATAATCCAAGAGATGGTGGACCACAGCCATGAACAGAGGAAAAATTTCAGATGGGGTAAAAAAGGAGAATGTTATAAATAAAAGTATAAGATATCAGGAATGAAAAACTCATTGTAGGGATTTAGCATCATATTGGACACAACAGAGGAAAGGGGCAAGTATTAGTTTTCTGTTGTTGTCTAACACTTACTACCAAGTTAGCTGCTTAAAACAGCACACACTTAAAACAGCACACACTCAGTTAGCTGCTTAAAACAGCACACATTTCAGTTTCTGTGAGTCAGTGATCTGAGCATGGCTTGATGAATCCTCTGCTTAGGTGCTTGTGGTGCTGCTGTCAGAAGCTTGACCAATAACAAAATTTGCTTCTAAGCTTCCAAGGTTGTTGGCATAATTCCTTTCCTTGCAGCTGTAGAATTTGTGGTTGCTTCTTCAAAGCCTCCAATCAGTAATGGGTCAATGGAGAGGAAGAAAGAGAGAGAGGTAAGAGGAAGAAGGAAGAGAGAGAGGAACTCTAACACAGTGGATGCTACAGTCTTACATAATCACATTCATACTGATTAGAAGGAAGTCACAGGACCCACCCATACTCAAGGGCTCAAGGAAAGGGGAATATACAAAAGTGTGAATACCAGAAAGAGCTCATAAGGACCACCTTAAAGTCTGTGCATAAAAGTTGGTGAACTTCAAAACAGGTCAGTTAAAATATACACCCATCAAAACCAAAAGAGAGAAAACTTTCAAGATCTGTAGAACAATATCAAACTGTGTGGCAAATGTGAAAGTAAAATTCCCAACTTAGGGAAAAGAGAGAAGGAAACATAAGAAAGATCTGAAAAGATAATAGTCAAAGTTTTTAAAACCTGATTGACTTTAAAATATCAATGCATAGGAAAACAAAATAAAAATTCAACAAATATCAGCAGAATGAACACAAAGACAAAGAAATCTAGTCACATTGTCTGTAAAATGTGGAAAATCAAAGATAAAGAGAATATTTTTAACCAGATAAAGAGGGAAAAATGAAGCACATATTAATCAGGAAACCAATGATAAGAAAAGTAGCTGACGTCTCACAAGAAAAAAATTTATTTAATATTTTGGGTTAAAATCCAACACCACATTATTTATTTGGTTCTGCAAAATTTCAGCTTTGGCCATTGAAAAATCTTTTGGGCTTCTACCTCTTTTTCATGTCCCATCTTTTTTTTCTTTTTGGTACTAGGAGGTAGTCCAGGTACATTTTTGAATTTTCCATGCCAAGCCCTAGAATCAGCCATTTTTCCCTAAAAAGTTGGTGTCTTTCATTGAATAATATTACTTATAATCCAAGGTGCTGGGCATGTTTGTTGTGTCTGAAGTATCACTATTTCTAGGCCCCTTCAGTGGATAGAACTAGAAAACATAGGTATGCACACTAGCTCAGGTATGCACACATATCTGTAATTATTTATCTGTCTATCCATCATCTATCTATCCATCTATCTATTAATACCTGTGCTGAACAGGAGTTCATACTGTCTCCAACTTTAAGCCAGTAGCACAAGCGTTCATTCTAACCCCACCCCTTGCTTATTTGTAACTCCCCTTCTCCCGTGCTCAGTGAGAGACTAGGTTCAACCTGCCACTATCCATTTATTTATATGTTCAACCCTAGGACACACCTGACACAGCTTAGAATTGTTGATACATATCCCCAAGAGAAACAGATTTGCCAACTAGTGTGCACGGTGTGTATGTACAGTTCTTTTTTTTCTTAAGTTTTGCACCAAGTTCTACACAACCATACATTCACAAAATCCTGTATACAAATGTTTATCACAACTGTATTCCCCCAAATCTGGAAGCAACCAAAATGTTCTTCAACAGGTGAACTGCTAAACAAACTGCATGGTATCTTTACTATAGAATACAACTGAACAATTAAAAGGAGTAAACTATAGTTTGAGTGGAGGATGTATGGGTGGAGGGGTTGTTGACAACAAAGGGGATGAACAGAAAACATGTTATGTTGATAAGGTGGTGGGTACATGACTCTGCATTTGACAAAATTTATAGAATTATACATCACAAAGAGTGAACTTTAATTTATACAAGACAATCGACCAGAATGTCAGAGAGTCCTAAAATTGAACGAAGACATTGAACTCCCCCCTCAAGGAAAACTCAACTGCATGACCAATTATATTAGTCTGCTTGAGCTTACACGAAAAATACCACAAACTTCCTGGCTTAAGTAACAGAAATTTATTTCTCACAAATTCTGGAGGTTCAGAAGTCCAAAATTAAGGTGTCAGCCAGTTTGGTTTCTGATGAGGGCTCTCTTGATAGCTTACACACAGCCACCTTCTCACTGTGTCCTCATATTGCCTTTCCTCAGTAGTGCTCATTAAAGAGAGAGGGAGAGAGAGAGAGATGTCTCTCTTACTTTTTTCATAAGGCCACTAATCCTACAATCATATCCTTACGACCTCATTTAACTTTGATTACTTCCTAAAAGGCCTAACGCCCAACACATTCACAGTGGGGGTTAAGGCTTCAACATATGAATTTGGGTGGAGGGGAGACACAATTTAGACTATAGCACGAATATATGATATAACCTCTGTAAGGAACAGGAGGAAAAGAAGCTGGCCTAAGTAACTTTGGAAAATAATGTTTTTCCTATTTAATTGAAACCTCTAAGTCTAAAATCAAAAATAATTTTGTAATTAATGCATAATTTTAACATGTGCTGCTTCTTTTTCTCCCTCCCATCTCTCCAAGAGTTGTTATTAATTTCATGGCACATCTTAAAATTTATGGCATTTAGTATTACATAGATATTAATTTTACAACATCTTTAAAGCTTCTAGTGCATCCGCAAACACAGAATTGACACTTAATTAATGGTAGCTATTATACTTATTAAATATTTTACCTATTACATCCATAGTGTATATACAATCTTGTACTCTACTTTCTGCCAAAATTTTAGAATACTTCTGTATTTGGTGGATCATAATAGTAATAACAATTTTTAGATTATTTTGTAGCTTTCCATAGAGTAGATACATCTATTTATTATTTATTTCCCTATTTCCCTATTTTGAGACATTTAATTAACATTCAGTTTTGCGGTTTGTTGCAATGTGTTTGTGGATACATAAAACTGTTAATGAGTGCATAAGCTTAAAACTAAACCTTCAGAAACATGCACTGAAGACCAAACTTATTTTGGAATATATCTTTAAAGTTATTTAAGTTTTAAAATAATGACAGGTGTGGGTAATTGGACTTGTAGCTACCCTAAGAAATAATACTCGTGGTCTTTTAAAATTAAATTCTTAAACTTCTTTCTCAGTCTTGCCATAGTTTAATCAATCTTTACCATACCTCATTAGTCAGTTATCATATGAATTGTTATTCTTTTTTCTTTACTTTTAAAACAGCTTAATTGAGATATATAATTCACGTGTCATGCAATTATACCATTTACAGTATGAAATTCAATATTTTGGGGATATTTGCAGATATGCTGCAACCATCACCACAGTAAGAGTTCTTTAAATATTATTTATACATGTATATCTTTTGTCTGATATATAATTTGCAAAGGTAGTCTTCCATTCTGTGAGTGGTCTTTTTCACTTGCTTGTTAGTATTCTTTGAATCACAACAGTTTTTGATTATTATTATTTTTTGAGACAGAGTCTTACTCTGTTGTGCTGGCTAGAATGCATAGGCATGAACTTTCAAGTTTGATGGGAGAATGATCAAAGCAAAAAAGACAAAGGTACAATATAATTCAGTTAATTCAAACAATATTTTGTGAGCACGTCATGAGCCTGGTCATCAAAACAACTGTTATATAATGCATGCCTACGATATGTAATTTGTAACACTTTCTCAGCACTTCTCTCCAAGCACTGTCTGCTAAAGACTGATAGTGTTCATTTTACTCATCCACATAATTAATACCCCTAATTTTCACGCCCACCATATTAACTACGAATGATACTGTCCATGATTACTCAAACTTATTTTAAAAAATTCATTTTATGAAAGTCATTGTCCCTGGATTGATACTTTTGACTCTCATTCTGTTTATAAAACTTTATTGGTGTATAGTGTGTAAGTGCTGCTTTGCATATTGAAACTTCCAAACTCCTACTGTGAATGTTCTATTAATATATGATTTTCCTTCTCCAAGAACACAATCGCCAACTCTGTCTATTAATATATATTCCAACTTTCAAGGGCAAATCATATTTGCAGAAATATTTAGAGTTGCCTGTAAAATGTTACAACTTTTAAGATTAACTATTGGATACACTTGATCATGCTTGACTATGTGCATTGGATGGGTAGACAATGGTGAAAGCTTTTAAATAATTCTATTTGAGAGAGTATTTCTCTTTGCAAGCTTCATGTTTGTTGCCTATTTATAGAGAACAATCTGTCAACAATATCTGCTGGAAGAAAAATAGTCTCTTAAGAGTTCTCAAATTCATTAGATGCATTTTCATGATTAAAATAATTTTCTATTTAAATGGTCATCCTTTTATTTAAGAAAAATTTTCTGAACCAGTGTCTGTGGTATAGGCTCTGTGTTAAATCATGTGTTGAAAACTATTCTTAGCCAATGCATAAAGTGACTGCAAATGATTCCCTGAGAACTGACTAACATTCTTATCTGAGTACACTCTTCCCTTGTAACACATAAATTATACATAAAACATAGATTTAGATACTGCTCATATTGACCATCATAATTATTATTTTTAAAAAAATTCCTCAGCATCCAGAAAGATAGAAAGTGAGCTTTCTTCAAAGACTGAATCATGCTTATGAATTCACAATCATAAATGCATACACATATACACATTGAGATATATATATATATAAAATACATGCATATTCTTATATATTCTAAATTTCTAAAATTTGAAAAATTCATATAGTCAGGAGTTTATTAAGCTACTAGTGTGTGTCCAATTGTAAGGACAGCCAATATTATTTAGTGGAAAGGGCACTGTTGGGAGACAAGTGATCTTGTTTTAATTGCCTGTTTTGCTGTTCACAAAATTTTAGTTCTTGGAGAAATTCTATTGGTGTTTGCACTTCAGTTTTCCTCTTATGTGAAATGGGGGCAACAAGCCCTACCTCAAGAGGTTTTTCATAAGGATTAAGTCAAATGGTATGTGTAAAATTCTTAGCAGAGTAACTGGTACATTAAAAGAATTCAACATTATAAGCTTACTCCACTAGTGAGTTATGGGAAACCAATGCTATATATACGACATGGCTTCTAGCTCGAAGAAATATACAGTCTACTGATACAAAAGTCAAGGGAAAATCATAGAAGAAACTGAAAAGCCATTCAGAAGGAGAAAAAAAAATATCTTACTTCATTGTCAATTTAGTAGTAAAGGCTACCGTCTGTATTATGAATTAAAAGGAAGAAGAAACAGTTCTAGAATAGTTTGGGCTGGCTCACTGGAGGATGGGATTAGTAAATAGGTAGAGTAAAAGTGAGTAAAAAAAGAAAGTAATACCTGAAGTCACACATAGGAAACTTATGCCACTGTTTTTGTTTATAGTCATAATCTTCCAATCACTTGTGCCTATTGAGAAGTAAAAGTCAAAATTTTTCTTTGAAGTGATTTGGAAGGAGTTTGTTTCTTTTGAATGCTAGTATTGGAGAAGTCCTCAGCAAATATTACATTCATGGCCATGTTCACTAAGGAACAAAGAGACCAGGTAGGGAAAAGCCAGTGGAGGCTGCATGTTGCTAACACAGCTCTGCTCATAATTCCTGGTTGGCCCCGTATCTGGTTCTTCCTGACCCACACCTTATTTAATGATGTTAGACAAAGCTTTTCCCATCTTTAAGCCTCAGTGTTTGCCATCTGTAGAACAAGGCGGTTGCAATTCCGAATCTCTGAATCCCTTCCAGTTTTAGTACACTTTTACTGTAAGCCCAACTCATATTGCCAGGCACTTTTGGGTATCTAGTGAGCCGTGAAAAGGAAACCTATTAGAAACTGGAACACCAGAGAGAGGGTGAGATAATGAGATGAGCAAGCACAACAGGGAAGAGTTAATAAGAAATACTATGCATCAAAAAATTGGAATTTAAAACCATGGAACCAGTTCCATACGAAAAACAAAAATACGAAATATTTTACGATGGTCTTTAAGACAGTGAGTAATAAGATGTATCTGTTTCTAAGTTCACTATTAAAACAAATATTCACTACCTCTTTCCAGGTTACTCTTTTTGTCTTTTCTAGAACACCTTCTCTTAGTTAATAGATTAGTTTGGCTAGACTTAATGTATTTGGCCTCTGGAGAATGAATCAGAGGTTGCTATCACTGTGAAAGAAAGGAAGATCCCCCCATTCCTTCCCCATTTCCCACCCTCCTAGGGGCAGACTTGAGACTATTTCCAAAACCACTCAAAATACTAATAACATGCTAGGGAGAGAAGTATACTCAATAACCACAGGTAATTTTCCCCCAGGGAAAAAGAGTTAAAGTTTTATGGGCTATTGAAATGCTATTGCTTAAGTCTTTTCCTTCAACTACCCTATAAAATTTAACAAATTGCAATTGTCTTTGCCATGCAGTACATACAGCTAAGTGTAAAGAAAATGGCAAACTCACTTAATGATCAATATTTTTATCAATGTTTCAGAGCCAGCATGGTGGTTCTGCATTTGTTATTAGACAAACTATATTTTCTGTTAGATTTCCATTTTCATAGATATTAATGTTTCATATCAAGACAAAGATTTCCCCCCATGTATAGTTTCTGTCCCTGTAGAAATGGTTTCACTGGTCACTGGTTTTGTTGTGTCCCTTAACTTGTATAAGAACACTTCAGGGGAAAAAAAAATGTTTCCTATTCTAATTCCATTAATTAGAGTATGTCTATTTTATATTTTATTTTGATGTTATAGACACTCTAAAATTTGAAACTTACCATGTCTCATCTTCATGTTAGCTGCTTTCAAGATTCTTGCTGGATTTGTTCTCTGCCTGCTTTACTGGGTTATAGGGCTAGACACAACAACACAGCAGTTCTCCTTTGAAGAACAAAGGAGTTATTTATGTGTCTCTCTCATGTAACTAACCTAAGTTGAACAGGCCAGATCAGAATGTTGGTTGCACTCCTCACAACCATTCAAGGGCCCAGATTCATTTTAGTTATTAACAAGCCATACAGAGGCCAATAGCATCATCTACATGATTGAAGTTAAGTCATCACCATGTCTAGTTTCCAGCGGGTGAGAAAAGAAAAGAAATCATGGAAAAGTTATGCCCATTGTCTTAAAGTAGAAGCCTAGAATTGGCACACAATACTTCCAACCAATCTCATTGTAGAGGTTCTTGGAACATCACCACGATCACATGAGGGAACTGGGCTAGACTATTGAATGACGAGAGATCATGTGGACAGGGACAACCTGGAGAAAGTGGCTCTGGCAACTGCAAATACCAACAGCCAGACATGTGAGTAACGTCAGCTTGGGATCATCTGGCCCAAGTAGAACCTCCAGATAATTGTAGCCCCATCACTGACCTCAGATAATACCATTAGAACAATTAGCCAGCAGAGGTCAGACTAAATTTCTGAAAAGAAACTGGGAAAGAATGCCCATAAAACTGACTAAAACTATCTATCTATGAAAGACGTGGATTTTTGTAGACAAGTAGTAGTCTACACCATACATTCCATAGCAGAGTAAGTTGGCAGTAAGGGTAATTCTAGCATTAGGCAGAACCCTGACGTTGGGCAAGGCAATTTATCTCTCTGAACCTCATTTTATCATGTGTAAAATGGGTATAATAATGGCATTTACCATATAGTTTTGCTATGACAAGTTAAAAAGCATAAAGCTCCTATCATTGTACTTATCACACAGTAAGATCCATAATATTTGTATGTTAATAATATGTGTTATTTTTTTCTGTGTTAGTTTAATTAAAAATTAAGACTCATAGTCTTGTCTATACATTTAATCACCTGGATTGTCTTCTGATGTCCAGGTACTACTCCTAGAGGAGGGCTATCTAATAAAAATATAATGCAGGTTAAATATGTAATTTTAAATTTTCTAGTAGCCTCCTCAGAAAAAAATAAAAAGAAAGCGGGTGAAATTAATTTTAATAATGTTTTATTTAACCAGATATATTCCAAACATTATTTGAACATGCAATGCATTATATTGATGTTATATTATTATTGATTATATTGATTTTTTTAAATATCCTTTTGTATTGTTAAAGAGAAATTCTTCACTGGAAACTTGTTAAAGACAGCGAGAGAGATATTATTCAAGACTATGATAACAGAGAAGAAACTGAACTCAACTCTGAATTCAACATAGACAGCTGAGAAGTTACAGCCAAGGAGCAGAATTGAGGGGTCAGTGGATGGAAAATTACTAAGAGGAGACATCAAGGTAGGGGGATTCTTGCAAAAGTCAGGCCAATGACATAAACATCAAGGGTGGGAGGTGAGGAACTTGATCATATATCAAGGGTGGGGGACTTCTGGCTAATCAACATAGCAGGACTTTTACTAAAATTGAGCTCCACAGATTAAGGATAGGGCTAAGAAGCAAGGCCCAGTTGAAAGGAGGGCTCAGAGAAGCCTGTCTAAAGATTGGTCAAAGAGAATCTTTGTCAGTATGTTTGTTGGTTTCAGCGCAGATATTTGTGAAATCGAATGTGTATTTTATGCTCACAGTGAGTCTCAATTCAGACTATTAATCTTTCAAGTGCTCAGCAGCGTCTTGTGGCTGGTGGCTACTGCATTGAACAGTGCAGCCCTGGAGACTCCAGTTCAATTTACCTAGAGCAAGTTCAAGGCATCCTTTTTTTTTTTTTTATAACTCTTGAAGTGATACATTGTACAGCCAATTTGAGAATAAGGATCTGCTCCAGGGTGTATTCTTCACTGTTGCTTTTATGAACTTCTGGGTTTTTGCTAGACCGAAAACATCACCAAGAATCACTTACCGCATTTGAGTATTCTGTCAGGTTTAGAACTTTCTTGGACAATTTAATGACATGTGAATTATCTAAGAAAGATCCATTATGAATTCAGTACTGAGGTCATTTTAAGAAATCAGCATCTCCTAAACTTTTTGAGCTCTGGCAATGAATCCTGTTAATATTTATAACCAAGCATATGTTCTCAGAAAATAAAATAAAACTGTAGCTTTGAGAAAAACATAACAGAGTAAATTTACTGTTATATATCAAAGACCAAACTCATAACTTCATTTTATTAATAGATATCTAAAATATCAGTTTAAGTAAATCTTTGTAGTATTAAATTAACTTTAGCCTAAAGCTGTTTCCTTACGCATTTCAAGTTTGGCCTAAAGGTTTCCTCATACATAGTGAACTGTAACCTAACTGGATGTGTAAATAGACTGTAACCTACTCTTATAACAAGTGGCCAAGTCTCAGCAAATCATAGCTGCTGAGTTTTGACCAATCACAGGTGGCCAACTGTTCAAGTCACGTTCAAAAAGGCAAATGCTGAGCTTTAACCAGTCCAGCTGCTTCTGTACCTAAGTTCCGTTTTCTGTCCATAAATGCTATTTAACTTCATGGCAATATGTGAGTTGTTCTTGAATCTATTCTGCTTCTGGGCCTGCCTGATTTGCGAATCGCTCTTCAGTCTATTAAACTGATAAATTTAATTTTTCTGAAGTTTTTCTTTTAACAATAGAAACCTGCATCTCTCTCCAAGGCATGTGCTGCACAATCTGAATTACAGTTTTAATGTGTACTGCTTTTCAGCCTTTCAAAGCCTTTGATAATTATTCCAGTATAAGTTGGACTATGCAATAATTATTCATGCAAATCTGCCTTTTTCCTTCAGAGCTGGAGTTGCACTTCTCAATCACCAGCACAAAGGCTATTTTATACAGAGTCTGCTCCTCAACTTAAAAAAATAAATAAATAAAAATCACGCAGGGAAATATAACTGTACACAAAAGCCATTAGTATTCCACAGGGAGGATTTGTGTTTTGTGTTTGTGGCAGCTCACATTAAACTCAAGGTCTTAATACTCCTTTGAGACCTCTCAAGCCCTAGTGGTGACTCTTGAAAAGGCTTTTATTTCTTCAACATACGTAAATTGCAAAGGGTGAAGTCAATGTGATTTAAAGCTAACATCTCCTTAAAAGCTCAGAGGAGACAAAGGTTTTATTAAATGAAATAGTAGAGGAAATTGAAGTTCCAACATTTCAATATAATGTGATCATGAAGATGGAAAATAATATTTAGTGAAATTAAAAGTTCAGGCTCAGAATATACATCACTCTTAATCTACATCTGTTCCTTTCATTTAATTTAGCTGACATGCTTCATTCCTTTCAAGGGAATTCTCAAACAAGATCTATTGGATAAAGAGATATTAGTGAGATGGCCTTAGGGGTCACATTGCAGTTTATGCAACACTTTTTAAAATATGTTCCTCAGGCTTAGATGGGAGCTATTTTAAAAGAGCACATAAAGAAAGTTTTAATTAACACACGTAAACGTTTGCCAAAATTTTACTCTGTCATTTGACATAATATAAGCATTTATAATAATAATCCTCACTTTGTCATTTTAAACTTCCTCAAATGGAGGAATCACTTTTCTTCATAAAGATTTAGGTAAAACTAGATAGATAGGTAGATAGATATATAGATAGATAGATAAGGTAGATAAACAGAACACAGCTGTGAATTACTCTGATTTGAAGGAGTCATTGTGTTTAACATTCAGTGAGATAAGGACTAGTTAAAATGTGTTTTCTTTAGGCTTAATAAGATGCTAGTATTGATGTATCACTGTACTTAACTACTGTTGTCACAGGTCTGCCTTGCCCTGTATCCTTAAACAGGAATCCTAAACTATCAGTAGTGTGTTTGCATTACTGTGTTGTGTGTTAAAGAGTGGTACAAACCCTTTATTTCCAATTGTGTAGAAACAAAGCAAAGAAGATAAAAAAGGATCTGATCCTGTAGACATGCCCTCCTGACTCAAATGAGTTACAAATAATGACAAATGCTTCCAGGAAGGGGAGGAGGATGCAGAAAAGAATATTCAGTGATATGTTTGGGGAACAGTACAAGTTTTATAAGCATAAGGGACTGAACTCAATGCTGTCATTTTTAACCCATATCTCTACTACATGTGGAGATATTAAACTGGTTTCAGGACTATTTATTTATTTGTTCCTTCATTCTCTTAAGAAACATTTAATGTATACCTACTATGAGTGAGTATCAGGTCTAAATTGCAGAGAATGAATTAAAAGCCCATCAGATAAAATCCCTGTCTCCTTGGAGCTTAAAGTCTAGAGAAGGAAAGTATTTTAAATAAATATGCAATTTAAAAGTTCTAAATAAAAGGAAAACATCTGGGGTTATTGGTATACATGATAAAAGGACTTGGCCTACCCTGGAGAAATCAAGAAAGTCTTCCTTGAGACAGTGAATTTTAAGATGAGCATAGAAGGCTAAGTAGGAGCTTTCAAACAGCTACTTATAAAGAGACATTTTCCAAGCTCAAGGTTCAAGACCCAGTAAGACCTAATAATCTACCCGAGAAACACATGTGCACAAATAAATACATTGTGATAAAAGAAATGTTATAATTTAGGCATGAAACAAAGTACAATGAAGATGATGGCTTTTTTATTTACAAAATAATAATAATAATAAAAAAAAAAAACCTAGCATTGCTTACTGCTTTAACCACATAATGTTGAAAATTTTCCCTAAAAATATTCTGTCATATTTGTGCTAATTTAGGTATGGCCTTCTTGAGCCATCTACTTGACACTGTATCTCTTGCTAAGGGTCCTCCTATAACTTAATATTATCTAATTTGTCACATTCCTATAGATGTTTCTTCCTCTTTTCAAGGTCATTGATAACTTTACTAACTAGGGCAGCACCTGGAAGTTTGTGGAGGAAATTAAATGGTGCATGGAGGAATGAATATTATCATTTTAATATCATACATATACTAGATTTTCTTTAAGAAACCTTTAGTGAAATGCTACTGCCTATCAGGGAGTTTTCCAAAGGAATGTTTGAAAATATTAAACAGACAGACACACTAAATTTAAAATCTTCGCATCAAGTCTGCTGAATATTAGATATTAAAATCTACATGTAAAAGACAAGACTAAGGGACTCATTCTTCAGCCTAAATGTGCAGTTCTAATAACAGTGTCCATGAAATATGTCACTACTATTAAGAAGGAAGGCACAGAGTTCTGTGAAAAGTGAACACATGGCTTATTACATTTTAAAATAACTTTTATTTGGAAAAAAATTGACATTTTAAATGTATACAAAAATAATCTTATGATTTCCATTGGTGAGTCGTGAAACTGATTATGAGTACAGAGACCTGTGTATTCTATTTAAATTTTTTTCAAATAAAATGGAATTTGTTTTTCAAATAATGCATTCATTGATTTAGAATGGACTATATTTTAAAGATCATCTGTTATAAAGTCTCAGATATTCAGTTGGTTAGCAGTGGAATCAGAAAGAAAATTCTGTTTTTCCCAACTGCCAGTTTGATGCTATTTCCAACTCACAGCACTGATTCCGTTCTCTTTATTACTTAGTGTTTATTACTTAGCTACCTGTGCATTTTCAACATTGCAAAATCAAGCAACATTGACTTTCCCTAAATAGAACAGTGAATAAACATTCACATTATATTAAAAAAGAAAAAAAGAAACACACACATATACACAAAGAAAGAAACTAAAGATTTGGCTACTTCTTTAAGAATCTACTAAAATACTCAAAAAGATAGACAGTATTCTCTCTAGTCTGTCAACTTGACAGGAAATTCAGACAATTTAGATAAACATCATGGTTCTACAAGATTGCAAATCTCTATTGCAGGGCATTTTCGCAACAGGAGGTTTAGTGTGGCTCAGAATTTAACATGTAATTGGATGAATATGTTTAAACTGTCAAAGGCAGTCTTGTCTTCCTTACTAAGGAAGAAAAGGGATAAAAGAAGCTGTGTCAAGACTGAGTTCAGGTAAAAGGCAGATCTAAACAAAACCTTCTTCATTTGACCAAATCCTGTATGACTCAGGGAAATAAGCATTTGCTTTACTGACCATAGCTCAGCACTTCTCTCTCTCTCTCTCTCTCCCCCCGCACCCCCACCTAGTCACTACCCCACCCCCAACTCAGATGTTGGTTTTTTTCACATTTACAACATAAGTCTTCACTCTGACCTCCACCTCACCCCTGCACCTTCAAACATGCTCATATATGCCTCCATGAACATAAATAAGTTTACAGTGTGGTCTTTTCTGTGGAGTCCATGCCTTCCCTTGCATCTACAGCTACTTTCAGAAGTTGGCCTATTTGTTGTTTTCCAATTATCACTCTAACAACTTGTCCAGCAGGCAGTTTAACAGCAGTAATGAAGAGCATGAGATCTAGAGTTGGGCTACGTGTTTCTAAATGCCAACTATACCTGCAATGGTGTGCTCCTCTGCAAATGCTTTAAAGAACCACTGACATACTGTGCATTCATTAGCCACATCCTTCCCAAACACTTCCTTGATATTTTGAGTTGTCTGTACTGTATTGTTTCCATGATGGAACTCATATTTGAAAACAACAATTTTTTTTTCACTTATTCATGGTTTTACAAAAATTGTTCTAAAAGAAATTGAAAGATAATCACAAGCCAAAACATGTATTTGAAAGACTGTGAAAGTATCTCTACAATAAAAATAAAACCAGAGAGTCAAAATGAAATGTCAGAATATCAAACGTCAAACTTAGTACTTAAGGAAATTTGACATTTCATACTTAATAACCTACTTACAACTTTTTTTCAAGGATAAAAATTCTTAGGATTTTGATATTTACCTAATTTAAAATTGTTTTAATTTTAATCTGAATATGCTTTAAATTAATTATATTTCTGTTAAAATATAATCCACAAAAATAGCCTCTCTCTCTACCAGCTGGAGTCTATTTGGTTGTTGTAAACAACAGGAGACTCTCACCTTCAGTATTCTTGGAATTATGTTATTTTAATGAATCCAGTATTTGCTGTACTTTTTATTCTATTTTGTAACAACAGCAAAGTTTATTCTTAATAGTGTCATTAACTCTTTTCCTCAACCAGATGCACGTACCTACAGTTTTATAATTCTTAATATATACATTTAAATTCAAATGTAGAAACTAACATTTATCCCATTTTCCCTTTTATCCCATTGTCCTCTTTATTATATCTTACCCTGGTATTGCAGAAAATGAATACTAGATTAGGAATTTATTTTAAAAGATTTTCAAAAAATAATTCTTAAAAAGCCTTGATCAATTCAAGCTGTCATAGACAACACCAAAGACATAAAAATGCACTTACCAAATAATGTGCATTTATTTATTTTTTTATTTCTTGCTGTATGTAGTACATCTTCACGTATGGGATTCTTTAATTTTAATGTTTGCTGTCATTTAGTCCACCTATATACTAGTTAAATCTGGTTATGCCTAAAATATGAGAATTATTTCTAAGAGATAAAAATTTTATATCATATTATTTGCTCAAATTGCAGGTTTAATACTTTCAAGTTATATATGAATGTCTGATACTTTGTATCTACAACTCTAAGTATATAAAAATGACATTGGAAATGTTACAGGTTAGACTGCATCAAATCACAGCGAACCACAAATAGATGACCTTCATATTAAATGTCCAATCATGGATCTAGAGTATGAGAAAGGATTTAATCTCATTATTTAATAGTAACTCCTCCAGTGTTCACTGAGTTAAAAGGAAAAAATCAGAATAGAGAAAATCAATGATGAGCCCACATTATTCTGACACACTTATTTCTATGTTGATATATACATTGATATTGGTATCTACTTATATCATCTATATTCAAAAAAAGAAAACCAGAGCTGAATTGAGAGAGAGAGAGAGAGAATTTTGTCCCAAGAAATTTTTCTCTGACAGTTTAGCCTGTTGTAGAACAAAAACACTATACTCTTGTGTGGTATACCTTTCCCCCTTCCAGTTGCTCAGGTTGTGTGCAGTTCATAAATAATTTCTCTGAGATCTTATTTGCTCATAATTAAATTTAAAAAGAGGTCACTGAAGGCTAATGCTGTGATAAGTATTAAATTATATATATAATATATTATGTATATATATTTCATAATGGACCTTCAGCACAGTATCCGAAACATTGCAGAAACTCTCTCCACTTCTTCAAGTGCTATTTGTCTTTTGCACAATAGGCCGTGATAGTTTTTCTGGATTTTCTTCTCCTATGTCAATTCCCGAACCAAACTGAATGTGAAGTAGGAGCTATTTAAATCATCTAATATACTTAGTCTTATAATAAATTAACTTCCTAATCCAGGTGTGGGTTAAGCCACTATGAAGCAATGGAGAATTACATTGGTGATCTGAGATGTACCTTGGAAATCTCTTGAAAATTATTCCTGTTTCTCAACTTTCCCTCCCTTTATTCAACGTCAAGTAGAATCAGCTCACTGAAGGTAGCTCTTACCTCAATCAATGCTTCTAAGATCTACTTAGTATAAAAATTTGAAAGGCATGTGTCACCAATCTAGGCCTTATGAATCCTGCCTCCCATGGACAGACTCCCAGATCATAATTCATAATTGTTACAATTGTGATTATGTTGCAGCCTATCCTAGCTCAGATACAATCACAAGTGAGATTTCCAGGTTTACTAAGTTTGGGTCAATGATCTTGACTCAACCTCTGGATCCACTTAGTACTATAAGTAGATGTAGAAGGCTTTCAATAAATGAGAGCTACTACTATTAGTGTTAGTATTAGTTTTCTCTGAATTCCTATTACATCTGAAATTAGGTTTTGTCATGCTTTCTAAAATTATGTTAGCCCATGTCTCAGGTGCTGAGTAGAAGGTGAAAATACAATGAAAACCAAGTCCTTGCAGTTAGTATGCTAATTAATAAGTATATAAATCAATGTATAATCACTAAGATAAATAAAGTAAAATATGTTGTTCTGTGAGAATGTGTAGTAAAAGAATCAGACATAGGATAGGGGTTTGGGAAAGATTCTCTTGAGAAAGCCATGTTTTATCTGGCATCCCAAAGAGGAGTTAACTAGACAAACGTGGGTCGTGCCATGGAAAGAAATGTATCAGAGGAAAGACCTTGGTCAAGCTTCTGAGGCAAGTGAGAGATGTTGTGCATGTTACCAGAACTGAAAGACAGAGATGAATGGGTTGGTAGTACTGAACTAAAGTTTTAGGAGTACCCAAGTGATAATAAAAAGATTAACAGGCCATGTTAAAATGTTGAGGCTATATCTAAAGACCAATGGGAAGACATTGATTGGTTTTGTGCATTTAAGTGAAACACTGGTATTTGTATTTTGAATAGATAATTAATTGGAAAAGTAGAATGTGGTCCAAGAGTAGAAATGCAGGCAGGTGAGTTAGATGGAGAATGCAGATGTCCAGGAGAGAATTAATCTTGTGTTGAATGAGGATGGTGACAAGAAAAATGGGAGAAATGCCATACATAAAAACAAATATTAGATAATTATACATGTTCTAAAGAACTGGGAAGATGTCTTTGGAATAATGATTCTTCTCATGGAGACACCACTATTGGATGCCATGCACAAATTTTCCAATCCAGTAGTTACCAGAAATAATAAAAGATTTTTTTCCCAAATTGTCCGTAGACCTTGAAAACCCCTAGAAAGCTTGAAAACTATCTCAGAGTCTTCAGAACCTTCAACATGAAAATTTTGCAGTGTGTACCTCATAAATAAGTTAATGCTGTTGATGAATCAGGCCTGCCACATGTCAGGTTCTGTCAACAGCAGAAAAGACTATTGCTTCCTTCCTCACTGCTTAAATAAGTTTAACTTGAATGGAATTTTAAAAGCACTAAGATAAGGTACATTGACTGGAAACTGTAATTGAATTGTTCCTATAAATGATTAAGGCAAGGGGAAACAAAAGGGAAATGATTGAAGATTTTGTAAGCATTTTTGGATGAAATGAAAGAAGTCTCCCTCTCCCACCTCCATGGATAGCATACAGCCTCATCCCAAAATAATAATTATTGCTGACACAAAACACTTGCTTACTCCATGCCAGGCACTGGAGTAATCTCTTTACATACATTATCTTAATTTAGTGCTCAAAAATGATCCAGTGAAATAATTTATCAAACTTGAACTTGTCTTTTCAGGTAAAAAAAAAAAAAAAAAAAAGGTAAGTTAAATGTTTGCCTAACATCACAGAGTTTATAAGTGATAGAGCCAGAATTTATATGAAGGATAACCCGAAAGCCCACATTTTCACACTTATGTAATAATATTTTCTACTGTGTGGTTGAGGAATTCTTGATGACTGTCAGCATGGAAGTGAGAGCAAACTTCCCTTGAGGAGATGTATAGTACATATTAATATTTGTGGCATTCCTTCACTCAATAGTATTAACAACTAAGCACCTAACCAAATACTGTGTTAATGCTGGGGATTTAGTAGCAAGTATGACAAGCATAATGTCTGCCATCCTACAACTTGCAGATAAGCAGGAAAGGCAAAAAATTGAACAAGGATTAATAATAAAATATAATAAAGGTTATCAAAATGAAAGTACAGAGTACCCTAGATATTTGTAGCAGGAACATGCTTCCTAGTCATTCAGAGATAAATTACAAACATAATATGTATACAGACACAAGAAGGATTAACAGAAAGTTGGACAAAAACGAGGAACACAAATTAGAGAGTATTTGTGAAGGTTTACAGGTGAAAGAGAAGAGAGCTTGTTTTAGGAACAAATTAGTACGGTGGGCTGGGAAGTGCATGACAAAGAGAGAGCATAAAGTGACTTGATAGCTAAGCTAATTCAAGACCATAGGAGAAATGTAAGTTACATTAAGAAGGTTAGCATTAGGATGGAAAGCCTAATAGGTGCTCATAATGTGGGTGGAGAAAGATTTCTCACACAGAAATTAAGATCTAAAAGTTAAATTGATTTTATCCTTCTAGAGGGAGAGAGAGAGAGAAACAGAGAGAGACAGAGAGAGAGAGAGAGAGAGAGAGAGAGAGAGAGAGAGAGAGAGAGAGAAAGAAAAGAGAGAAGGGAAAGGAGGGTGGGGAAGAGAGCAGAGAGATGGCCTGGCATCCCAAAGAAAGAGAGGAGGGTGGCAGCAGTGAGGCCAAGGGGCTGGCTGATTTTAAGGGGGACAAAGAGTGAAAAAATTCACTGAAAATCATTTAATTGTACACTTAAAATGGAGTGTTCGTTGTACGTAGGTACAGTTGGAGCACTATGTATGTACTCTCTGGACTACTTTGACAGAGTAGGTTTTTGAATGTAACAAGATAAGTCAACTTGAGTGGTAATATATTTTGGGAAATAAGCTCACTACAAATTGTGACTGTAAACATTGTACTGTAAATGTTTTGTAGTTTTCCC